>SNQJ01S0016118.1:99275-124470 GCA_010110895.2 Picea sitchensis
TTTCGTTGTCAAGTGAATTTGACAGTTCAAAGTCCCGATCCCCGAATCTCTGATGACTTATCTCCCTCGCAACTTCTGCAGATCTGACGGTTGTCGGCCTTTCGGGAAATTTGAATGGGATCCACCAGTCACTGGATCTCTGTCTTCCTTCTTCTCTGTAAATTCTTGTTGCGCGCGTTTTCTTCAATGTTGTTCCTCCTGAGCTTTTACGTCCGAATCCCTAAGGAGTTTTATCCTTCTTATCCTGCCATCTCCACTGTTGCCATTAATGACAACACCCATCAACACGCATTCGTTGGTTTTTGTAACCATACCTGCTTGCTTCGACCGTAGCTTTTTTAATAATATATATTTTCCATTTTTTTAATTTTAAATATAGATCATTTGATGACATTTGTAATGACTAATTTTTATATTCCTCTTATTGGATGATTCCTATTTTTATAAGATTTTAAAGCTAAATTTCCATTCATTACATTGATAAGGGTTTCTAATGCAAAATTTTCACATGTAAAGAATCATTTAATCCTCTCTAAATCAATGGAATGTGTCCATTATTAGTTAGTATATTCCATTCGGAAATGGATTATAGTAAATGGCGTGCCATTTTTTCAATAATGTTGCATTTTTATCCTAACTTTTCGCAAATGTATACCATTTTTTCAATAAAATTTCATCATTTAACTTAATTTTTAACAAGCTCAAACATGGTCCTTTTATTTGGCCTCATATCGAAGCACCATTAATTTTTTTTTTCTAATGTCCTATTCAATAATTACATTACACATGGAGTACATGTAGGGATATATAGATTGGAGCAAACATTGTTGTGTCGACCTTGTTATCCACCTTCACTTCACTTGGCATGACCTTCTCTCATCTCTATTTACTTTCTTCCACCATCTCAAACTAGAAATCGACCTTACAAACAAATAGATGCAATGAGATCCCCCTTGCATGCTCAAGATAACTCTATTGTGACCATCTTTATCCTAACGAAATAGACATTATGTGACAATCTATATGTCAATGAGAAGCACCTGCAAATGTTGTTATGACCATAGCAGTTCACCAATGGAAATATTTTTACAAGGACCATTTTTGACCTTGAAGTACTAGCACTAATTTTTTTTGTAACTTACTATGATAATGGAAGGCCAGTGCTATTGGACAATGGGATCAATTTCTGTCATTGTGGCGAAGGAATTATGCTACAATGATTATCAAATATCTATAGTTCCTCTGCATCTGAGTATGGAATGGACTCAACCTAACCTACACAACTCAACTTCCTTATCTAAAGCATGGCTTTATTCAAGTATGCATTTAACCAAAATTCTCTTTAGAGCTACATTAATAGTCTCACCAAAATTCTTGAGAATTTGAAATGGAGCTTTCTTTGGCTTCTTGAGCTTAAGTGCATGGGATTTTTTCAGGGGATCGTTCTTGGTCTATTATTAACTCCTCGCCACATAAAAACACAAACAAGAATTCTTCTGCATCTCCTATAATGTTTCCATTAATCTCTTATCCCGTTGTATTTTCCCCTTTTGCTCAACCTCTAAACTCTACTCCCCTTCATTCTATCCCTTGGGTTACAAAATCCCATTGTGGCCATTTTTTAATGTCTATTATTTTTGTTTGAGCCGTCACAACAACCTACCCATCTCTATCTGTAACTAGTCCAATTTATTGAAACAACATGAAACACCATCACCAAGAAGATGCCATAGCAGTGTGCACTCAACTTATACAAGATAGTTGGTTAGTTAAATCAAATTTACACCAATAACTCAAATAACATCATCTAATATGCCTGGGTCACAATGTTGCATAGAATCGGTGGTTGACATGCAAAGTTAATGAATATAATACCATTTAGCGCTAGAGCTATAAATTCAATACCAAGCCATAAATTTAATACGATTCGACATTTAATTTTTGCAAGGTAGTGTGTGGCAGGGAGTGTCAAATTACACATTCTCCATCTGCAAGTCAATCAAAGTTGCAAAGGCACTTAAATAACATCATCTCAGATGCCATAGTCATGGTGTTGCATATGCACAAAAAACAAGCGGTCAACATGCAAATTTTATGAATTTAATACTATTTCATGTAAAAGGTATAAATTTAATACCAAGCCATAAATTTAATGCCATTTGGCATTTAATATTAGAAAAGTAGTGTGTGGGTATGTGAATAAAATAAAGTGTCAAAACTAAAACTAATATGTTTCACTATTTTATTTATAGGTTTTAATGTCGTGCATAAACTCTTAGTGTTTAGCAATTCATTGGTTGTTGTGTGAATTTTAAATTTAGTTGCATTTATGTTTTAATAGTGTTGTTAGATGCATGAGTGTTTTAAGCATGATGCAATGCATTTAATTATAATTGGTATCAGAAAATTTTTATGGGTTTAGTAGTGGGGACACTACAAAGTGGTATTAGAGTTGTATGTTATAGCACTGGCATGTCTGGGTCAGCTAAAGTAGAGAAAATTATAATACGTGTGTAATTTTTGGGGTGAAAATTTGTTTTTTCCCAGCATACAAAAATTGGGTCAAGGCCCTAAATTCAAAGTTTTGTATGTTGCTGTTGTATGGGGGTTGGTTTGGCCCCTAAATGGTTGTTAACACTGAGTAAATTGTTCGGCTGAAAAAAAAAATCTACAAAGGTAACCTACAAACCAACTTTAAGACTGGAAACTAGCCTTTCCAATCTAGAGAAGGCTCTCTCTCAGAATTGATCTCTGATAGACAGATTGATTTTGAACTGATGGTTATATTTAGATGTTTGTTATAGTTTTTTCAAGGTTTTCTAGCAAAGAGGTATAGTATTTCTATGGCTATGGAGTTAACCCCTGAAAACAAAAGAAAACAATCTTTGGTAGGTAGAACTCCTCAGAGGAACAAAGGATAAATAAGGTGATGAACTTCATATTTGAGTTTAATTATGTAGGGTGAAAGAAGAATAGAAACACATAACATAATCAAAGCATCATAAAGGATGAATTTTGACCTTAGTTAAGAAGATAAACATAATTTAAATCAGTTAAGTTTAGAGAACCATTAGATGAATTCTGGACTTTTAATTTTCCAATTTAAAGAGAAGAAAAGTGCATATGAAAGTAAGTACACAAGGAATACATACGAAAAATAGCACAATCTTCAGATCACCACCATTAGAATTTTTTTCATAAGGAATTCAGGACTTCTGCATTTGTATTTCTATTAGATTCAAAGAATTACATTGAGGATCAAAATGCCTATACTTATGCCCATGCCTCTTTACATCAAAATAGTCAACATATATATGAAAATAAGGCTACACTTAGCTGATAGAAGTCGAACTACTATATCCAAGAGTTATGGATCTAATTGCTTTCAAAGAGAACAACAACCTCTACAATATTTACCAAAAATAGAAAACCCAATTTGTCGATCATAATATAACCAAAATATCATTTGCAATCATATATCCTTGAGAAAAATTCGACCATGTGATTGTGATGAGTCATCATATGCACTGTTGGACAATCTTGTCACCCTTGCACAACGAATTCTGGTTACTGTTGCACAAGTGTTGGTTACAACATTTGCGTAGTGACTTCGCGTAGCAAATCTTCATGCTGAGGTTGCTCGCGTGAATCCAGTTTGCAGCAAAGGTCAGGATCATTCATCTTGTCCTTAGCTTCTTTATCCAATTTCACTTGTAGCTATAAGGTCCTGTTTTCCTTTCTCAATGGCAAGTTCTGTCTCTTTAAATTTCCCACCTGCCTCAACAAAGTTGCATTCCTATTTAACTTTTATTGCACATCAAAAATGACTACACATGCATTGTCTAAGGCTGGTCTACATTTATTGTAATGATTCATGATACCTTCCTCTGACATTCTCTTTTATTCCCTGATCTTTATGATCTCATCTTGAGCTTCTCTTAGCTGCTTATTCAACCATTTTATGTTATTTTCTCCTCATGTGGGTGAAGTAGGAGATTTATGAATTTCTTTACTATGTGGTGTTTGTGCTTCAAGAGTCTTTTCTATTAGTTTTCTTTTCAATTCTCTATTCTCCTGGTAGAGTTGGGCTATAATATGTTGAGTTTTCTTGAGTTGTTGTTGCACCTCTTTTACATATGCATCTTTCTCCCCTGGTTTCATTTTCTCCTCATCGATCTCCTGGGTTGCAAATTCAACAAACTCTGTCTGAATTGTAGGTATGGGAAACCTCCTAGCAGAGGACCTGGTGCACGGTTTACTAGAAGCATGTATCTCATTGGGTTCATCAGTGAATTTTAGTTTTCTTATTTCCTTTAGGACTGGATGATTGAGTGATGGATTCTCAATCTCTTTTCCTTTTCCCCTTTCAACAACACTTCCTCCTTTTTCCCATGAACTATGAGATGTTGATTTCTTAGCAAACAAGGGAGTATCTCCTTTAGGATTCAGGGAAATGTTTGTTGAGGTCAATAAGGAATCCTAGTCCCTGTTTAACTTTCCAAGCTCTTCAACCACCAACAACTTTACTAAGGAAAAATATAATAGGCTACTCTTTGGCTGATCAGCTCTAGATTGGACATTGTTTGCCATTTTCCCCAAGCTTCTACATAGGAAGAAGGGTAAATTTAGGGAGATTTTCCTTGTGAAATGCATCAAGAGCCTAATGTGGTATTGATATACATTGTCAAACCTACCCTCACAAGTAAAGTATTTCCGGATTACCCTCAAAAGATTCTCAAAAGGTTCCAAAATATATTCACTAGGAATGGTGGCACCAATCTTCCGATTTCTATATTCAGGTTTGAGAAAATCAATATAAAATAAAGTATCTAATGGCATACCTTTAAACCACTTCTCTCCCTGCATAGGAATCTCTGTAGCGACTGATATGGTCTCCCTTGACACTCGAAAAGTGATCCTTGCAATAGTTGCACTAATACCATTAAATTTAAGAGAAAACTGCTTGGTTAGCTACACATTATACCCCTGACCCTTTTCATAGAATCTCATGCATCCAACTTGTTCAAAGGACACCCTAATCGTTGGGTCTGCATTTACCAAATTTAAATTATGTGGCTCAAACCTCACGACTTCCCCGCTGCTTACATTCTTTCTTTTTCGTTGAGGAGTTGTCATGATGATGATATATTTCAACCTTGTGTGAACTGCAGGTGTGAAACAATAGATTGTAATAACCACTGCGCAGTAAAAATGGGAATAGTAACCTCTGCGCAAAAAATGAGAGAGATAACCTTTGTGCAACAAATGAGAATAATGACTTTTGCATGGTGTGCAACAACGGGTAGCAACAAAAAACTCTACGCAACAAACGAATCAATGGCAGGAAACTCAGCGCAACAACAAACAATAGTAGAACATTCGGTGCAGCAACGAACAGTAGTATAAAACTCTGCATAGCAACAAACATCAATGAAAAACTCGGTGCAACAACAAACAACAACGGAAAACTCGATGCAACAATCAAGATGGCAAGAGTTTAGCTCAAATGAAGAAAAGTTGGTTAGGTGAAAAGAAAACTCGTTCCAGAGGCTAACTTGCAATGGGCTCCAAGAAAAGCTCTTGAACAATGATTGAAACAAATAGAGAATGCACAACAAAAAACAGAGTGAAAGATTTTCATAGCGAATATCAACACAGAGGGTTTGTGTAGCAGAGAGCTTTGGAGCTTGTTGAAGAGGCTATGGATGACGCGCAGGTCTTGGAGGCGATGGAGAAAAACAAAAGGTGGCCAACATTTATGCTTGAATGGATAAGGAATGGAATTATGGAAAGGGAAGTGGTTATCCATAGCAACAAGATGTTTCAAGGAAAGTTAAAGATTTGCGCAGTGAACTTGCGCAGCGGGTACACCTTTGAAGTTTGCAACAGTACAAGTGACATGGACTGCCATGATTTTTCCTTTTCTAACCTCATGATTAGGTGATGATGAACCATAATAAATTTTGACATGATATTCACCCTAACCTTTGATTCGACCTTAGCACATAATTTCCCACTTTTTAATGTGATTTAAGACTTAGGAAAGTGCACCATTACAACTTGAACATGATGAACTCTACACTCTTGACTCTTTTCCTTTATGATGGTGTTTTATGAAAAAGACAATACACCATTTAAACCAACTTATGGATAAACCCCATACTGACATTTCAAGTCATTATTTATTTGATTATTGACCTCATAAACCTTGACACACTAACTATGACTCATCTAGGAATGTCTTGATTTTCCCAAGATCATGGCATGACTTTGAAAACTTTGAACAAACCTCTAACTCTAGCTATGAAAATCATGGTGCTAACAACTGGCTCCAATGAGGATGTTATCCTCCGAGTGAGGTAGCAAAGAAAAATAGACCAAGTGCCTGACCATTGTGCTTTACTCGACTCAAAAGACTCTAAACTGACAAACAAACTTATTTACAAGGATTTCTGGACATAACTTTGACTAAACTCAGCATAAACTTTGGGCTTCAATTTTCTACTGATTATTGAATTGAAATGCTTCATCTGAAAATAAAATTCTTATTTACAATGAAATGGAGAGACTGAAATTTTTTTAAGCAAGATATTGTTTGAGAAACCTGCTATTCACAGGTCCTCCGCCAATGAGATCTCCATTGAGCTCCTGCAACAAATAGACATTGTTCCCATGGTATGCAACAATCCTGAATGGTCCCATCCAAAGATAGTCAAACTTTCCATGTTTCCCTCTGTCTTCATTTCTTGCATCCCACTTCAGTACCAAATCATCCATCTTGAAATCATCTTCCTTAGTATGCCTGTCAAGGGCTCTTTTCATTTTATCTTGGTGCAATTGTGAGTTGTTGAAGACATGTTCTCTCATTTGTTGCACATGGATTAATTGGTTTATCCTCCTTAGAGTATCATTTGGTTCAGATTTCTTGTTCTTGCAGCAGTCTCATCACTGGCAGTCCTAATGAGGTAGGAAAAACTTCCTTTATACCATATACAATCTAAAAGGGTGATGTAGCAATAGACCTTTTGGTGGTGATCCTATCAGCCCATAGTGCATAGATAATATTTTTGTGCCAATATTTCTTATTTTCCTGCAGAAGCTTCTTAATAATCCCGGTCAAGCTTTTGTTGGATGACTAAGCCAACCCATTACCCTGTGAGTAATAAGATGTGGAATGGACAAGATTTATATTATAGTCACTGCAAAATTTCTCCATTTTCTTAGACTTGAATGCTGCTTCATTATCAGTAATGATCTTGATTGGACAACCAAATCTAGACAAAATATTGCTTTCTAAAAGTTGAATGATAACAATATCAATAGCTTGCCTTGTGGAGACTACTTCAATCCATTTGGTGAAGTAGTCTGTGGCTTTCAGTATCCACCTATGCTGAGCTGAGGACAATGGATGAATCTTTCCTATAAAATCAAGGCCCCATTTCCTGAAGGGTGCTTCAACAGAGATAGGTTTTAAAGGTAAAGGTTGCAACTTTCTTTTTCCATAAAAAAATTGGCATTCATGGCAGCTTGAAACTTCCTTGTATACATCGGAAAAAATACTAGGCCAATAGAACCCTGCCCTTGGTATTTTGTGCACAGTGGTCTTCCAAAAATGGTTCCCCCCACAGTCACCTTTGTGAAACTCTTTGATAGCTTTTTTCACTTCTTCCTCTAGCAAACAATTTAGCAAGATCCCACCTGGATCTTTCCAATACAAAGAATGGTCCAGAATGCAAAAATTTGTTGCTTTCAATTTAAAAAATGTGGCTTTGGTTTTGTTTAAATCAGGAGGAGCTTATACATTTCTTAATACATAAATAATATCAGCATGCCAAGGAGAATCAAGGAATTTTTGGGATACCTGTAGGACTGTTTCTTCTTCTGAATTTGTTGATAGGTCGGCAATGAAAATGATTCCCAAGACATCACAATTGGATTGTGCCATCAACTTTGCAAGCCCTTGACCTTTAATCAGATTTGTAGGTTTGATCTCAAGGTCATACTCCAACATCACAACTATCCATTTTCCCCTTCTCCCTTCAGGATCAAGTTGAGTCAAAATGTCTTTCATAGAATTGCTAGGCACATAAGCAATGATATGGGAATGCAAGATATAAGTTTTGAACTCCTTTAAGGCCTTCACCAATGCATATGCCTAATTTTCCATGATGTCATACCTCAATGGGGAGTCTTTCAAAGTCCTGTTATAATAAGCTACGAGCCTTTCAAAGTTTTTTTCATATTTTTGCAACAAAACACCAGCAATGGTGTGTTCTGAAACAAAAGAAAACAAGATAAAATCTTTTGCAAACTTTGGGTTGGCCAACACTGGAGCTTTGTTCAGTGAAACTTTAATATCTTCAAAAGACTTCCTAGCTTCAGGATTCCATTTTATCTCATTGCCTTTCTTGAGCATGTTTGTGATATACTTTATGATTTCAACCAAGTTAGGGATAAACCTTCTCAAAAAATTTACTTTTCCCAGGAAGGACTGTACCTCCTTCTTGCTCCTGGGTGTGCCAATCTTCATAATTGCTTCCACTATGTTGGGTTCTATCTTTATCCCTTCCTTTGAAATGATGTGTCCAAGTAATTTTCCTTCTTGCATTCCAAAATTTGACTTTTTCGGATTCAATGAGATGTCAAACTTCCTACATTTTTGAAAAACCCTTCTTAGATGTTTAAGATGTTCATCATCAGAATCTAAAAATACAATGATGCCATCTAAGTAAATAACGATAAAATTATCTTTCTCATCAGCAAAGGCTATGTCCATGGCTCTTTGGAAGGTTTCCCCTGCATTCATAAGCCCAAAAGGCATTTTTGCATACATGAAGGTGCCCCAAGGTGTTGTAAAAGTTGTCTTTTCTTGGTCATCTGGATGCACCATGATTTGGTTGTATCTAGAAAAACCATCAAGCATTAATATCTTCTAAGATCCAACCACCTTCTGCAAAATGTGTTCCATCTTAGGAAGTGGATAATTATCTTTGAGAGACACCCTCTTTAGATTCTGAAAATCTACACACAACCTGATCTCACCACTTTTCTTCCTAACAGGCACTAGGTTAGCCACCGAATTGGAAAATCTAAAGGACACTATAATTTTGGAATCAAACAACTTCCTTGCCTCCTTTTCAATCAATGGCAACAACAAAGGGTTTATTCTTCTCAAATTTTGTTTGAAAGGTTTATGATCATCCTTGATTGGAATTACATGTTGAATTACCTTAGTATCATAGACCTTTAAATCTTCATAACTCCATGCAAAGACATCAAGGAAATCTTTCATTAGGCTGATATACCCCTGTTTAATTTCTAGACTGGGTGTCTTAGACAATTTGATGATCTTGATATCTTTTTGAGTCCCAATGTTGCAATCTTCTATGTCCTCATCATTTGCAGTAATTTTAGGATTTCTGGCTACATCGTTGTTGTCAAAACACTTTTCCAATGGGACCAACCCTTTGGGAATAATGTTATTTTTGAGTTGTACTATATCTCTTCCAACAATCTGATTTTGAAAACAGTTATCATTGGTGAACACAGTTGCATCTTCATTCTCTTCACAACAACACTCATCATCAATATTTGAATTAGCAAATTCATCACTCATCTAAAGGAATCTTTCTACATGTTTATCATCTTCAAATATTTTCCAATATTTAATGTTGTTAGGTACTGCTTGCCTGTGCTTGACTTCAATTTCATACTTTTTTTTTAGGAAAAATTGGAATTTTGAAAACAGAGGCTGAAGTAGCTAGAGCATCAGTAATTATATTTTCCCCCCTAGGAATCACTGATAAATTGTATTCTGAAAACTCTTCAAGAAGATCAAGTATTATATTCCTATATGCCCTCAATATAGGATGCTTGGACTGATATATACCCTTTACCTGATTTATGACAAGCTCAGAATCTCCAAGTGTAACTATCCTCCTAGCACCCAATTATTTTAAAGTCTTCAATCCCAAAAACAGTGCCTCATATTTAACCATGTTATTGGTGCAATCAAAAGCAATTTTTTAAGCACAAAGTTTTGTACCTATCTTGGTAGGGTTAATCCACACACCAACTCATTCTCCTTCTCTTCTAGCAGCTCCATCAAATCTCATGTTCCACATCTCATCCTCTTCATTGTTTTTATAATCTGTAATTTCCTCTATTTGATGATCAGATTTGTCTTTGATGGTCATAATAGTTGTTGGCTCCTCCTCTTCAAAAATCAAGTCATTATAAAAAATAGAGGAACCAACCTCAGTATCTACAGAGTAAATATGATGATTGTTCGGTTGGGTTTTTCTACTCACCATGTACTTGAGAATCAATATCTATACAACCTCCTTTCTTGGTCAAAAATAGGGATAGTAGCATATGACATATCCATTTGCAAAGTCCCTTTCAAATTTTCATCCCAAGATCTAGATAACAACATGCCAAATTTAGGAGGGATGTCAACAACCACCACATCCATGATCATAATTTTTGATGAAATTTGAGACAATGATACAATCAAATCTTTGATTAGACCCAAGCATTTCACATTTATTGAGTCAAAGGAGAAAACATCCTTGTAAGGCCTTGTGATATCTAGGCCCAACTCATCCATGACTACCTTGCGCATCAGATTATGTGATGCTCTTGAATCTAACATGGCATTATATAAGGTCATGCCATGAATTTTAAGACTAACATAAAAAGGGTGTACATCATCAACATCGCCACTTTCCTCCACACGTGGGCCAAACAAGACAGCAGGGTCATCATCTTGCACATTCAAGGTGTTAGGGGCTTCTTCCATTTTGAGCATCTTAATGATCTACTTTCTATAATCACCATTTTTAATCAACTCATTGAATGGAACATAGATTTTTATTTTAGCCATTTCACTTTCAAAATTAAAAGGAGATGGTTCTTTTTCTACCTCTTTGATGGCTACTTCCTTTCTTGCATCAAGTATCTTCTTTGGGGGTTCTTCTTTGGTTTTTCCTTTCTCCATTGCATCCTTTTCTGAACTGTCTTTCTTAGGTTGGCTTGAAGAAGGTGTATTGATCTGAAGTTCCCTTGTAAGATTTTCCTTTGGGGGATTTGCAGGCACCTTTTTGCTTCTAAGGTTGTACTGTTTGTGAAACTGCATAATAACATTTTGAACTCCCTTCTTATACTATTATATTTCCATTGACAATATACCATCATTATCCTGCATAGACTTATCATTTGCATCCATAAATTGATCATGTTCTTCTTTAGTTAAGAACACATTTGTTTCTCTATCATCACAGCAATGCATATTGTCTTCAATTGTTTGATCAAAATCTTCATTTACATAGTTGTTTTGGAAGGGACGTTTCATTTTCTGATCACCTTGATTTCTTTGGTCTCTTTGCCTGATCTGTGGAATTTGAGCTATTCTAAAATTTTGATTCTTGGGCTGAAAATTAGTTTGATCTTTGGGGGAAGGCTTATTATCCAAAGAAATTGTTTCCATAGTTTTCATCATCAAATCAAATTTCTCATCTGATGATTGAGAATTTGAGGGTTGTGCTTCTCCTTGGACCTTTTTTACATCTCTGTCAGGATTATGTTTGATCTTTTGTGAGGCCATCAGATTTACCTCCACTTCAATTGCATCACTCATCATGTCATATAGTGTATTGGATCTCCTTTCTCTCAACAAAAAGGCAAAGTCACTGTCCAAAGAATCAACATATTGAAGTTGGGCAACTCTAGGAGGAGGTTTTACTTCAGTAGGAATTGAATTGTAAGCCTTCATAAATCTGGTTGAAAACTCTTGTACTGTTTCATTAGGTGATCTCTTTATGTTATTATACTGAGTTAGCAACTGAAGAGGATTCTTCTTGTCACCCCATCTTGCAAGGAAAAGTGTTTCAAAGGCTGCAAAATCAAGGATGCTTGCTGCAGGAAGAGCTTTGAACCATTTTCTTACTTCTCCCGAAATCCTTTGCGCAAACAACCTTACTTTTGCATCCTCGTGATCTACCTCCTCTAGATCAACAAAATCAATAAACCAATCTAAATGTATTTGGCCTGATACATTCTATTCAACATCAAATGATTTGATTCTCTGATTATAATTTTGAGGTAAATCATTCAACTGGGTAGGCAAGGCAAGAGGAGAAAATTTGGCTACCATGGCTCTAGGAGGATTTTGAGTTATTTGAATAGTATGAATGGGGACAGTATGAATATGAATAGTCCGAATGAGAATAGTAGGAATCAAAGACTGGAATTTCTTCTCATAAAAAATGATTTCATTCAAATTAGATTCTGATCTAGCTCTGAACAAGGTTTGTTCAAATTTTAAATCAAAGTCAAGGTCATCAATGCTTTTTACCCGTCTTTGGGCAAATATAGATTTATGTCAAGGAAAGCAAAAGATTTGTTTGAATTTTATTTCCTTTTGTGTAAGAGTTTCTCAGGATCAGACATAGATGCTATAGGTTCTGGATCAGGGTTCCTTCTAGTGTAAATTCTCTTAGGAACCAGGATTTCTTATTTTCTTTAAAAAAAAAAAAAAACTTTATGCTACTAATCTTATTAAATGAAGTCGCCAGGGTAAGAATAGTTCATCCAATAAAGGTGTTTGATTAACTGTTACCCTCAAGAATCAAATCTAAAGATTTTAGTCGTTCTTTCCCAGGGAAAATTTTCAATTTCGTCCCCGACAACGACGCCAAAATGTTAATGCTGAGTAAATTGTTGGGTTGAAGAAACAATCTAAAAATACAACCTACAAACCAAATTTAATACTGGAAACTAGCCTTTCCAATCTAGAGAGGGCTCTCTCTAAGACTTGATCTCTGATAGACAAATTGCTTTTGAACTGATGGCTAGATTTAGATGTTTGAGATAGTTTTTCCAAAGTTTGTTGGCAAAGAGGTATAGTATTTCTAGGGCTATGGAGTCAACCCCTGAAAACAAAAGAAAACAATGCCTGGTAGGTAGAACTCCTCAGAGGAACAAAGGCTAAACAAGGTGATGAACTTCAATTTTGAGTTTAATTATGTAGGGTGAAAGAAGAACAGAAACACATAACATAATCAAAGCATCATAAAGGATGAATTATGACCTTAGTTAAGAAGATAAACATAATTTAAATCAATTAAGTCTAGAGCACCATTAGATGAATTCTGGACTTTTAATTTGCCAATTTAAAGAGAATAAAAGTGCAGATGAAAGTAAGTACACAAGGAATACATACAAAAAAGAGTACAATCTTCATATCAACCATTAGAATCTTTTTCATAAGGAATTAAGGACTTCTGCGTTTGTATTTCTATTAGATTCAGAGAATTACATTGAGGATCAAAATGCATATACTTATTCCCGCGCCTCTTTACATCAAAATAATCAACATATATAGAAAACTAAGGCTACACTTAGCTACTAGGAGTTGATCTACTATATCCTAGAGTTATGGATTTGGTTCCTTTCAAAGAGAACAACAACCTCTACAAGATTTACCAAAAATAGAAAACCTGATTTGTCAATCATAATATAACCAAAATATCATTTAAAATCATAGATCCTTGAGCAAAATTCGACCATGTGATTGTGATGAGTCATCATGTGCACTGTTGGACAACCCTATCACCCTTGTGCAGTGAATTCTAGTTACTGTTGCGCAAGTGTTGGTTACAACATTTGCGTAGTGACTTTGTGAAGCGAATCTTCATGTTGAGGTTGCTCGCACGAATCCAGTTGGCAGCAAAGGTTGGGATCATTCAGCTTGTCCTTAGCTTCTTTAACCAATTTCACTTGTATCCATAAGGTCATGTTTGGCTTTCTCAATGACATGTCATGTCTCTTTAAATTTCCCACCTATATCAACAAAGTTGCATTCCTCTTCAACTTTGATTGCGCATCAGAAATGACTGCACATGCATTGTCTATGGCTGGTCTTCATTTCTTGTAATTATTCATGATCCCTTCCTCTGACATTCTTTTTTCTTCCCTGAGCTTGATGATCTCATCTTAAGCTTCTCTTAGCTGCTTATTCAACCATTTTATGTTCTTTTCTCCTCTTGTGGGTGAAGTAGGAGATTTTTGAATTGCTTTACTCTGTGGTGTTTGTGCTTCAAGAGTCTTTTCTGTTAGTTTTCTTTTCAATTTTTTGTTCTCCTGGTAGAGTTGGGCTATAATATGTTGATATTTATTGAGTTGTTGCTGCATCTCTTTGACATCTGCATCTTTCTCCCCTGGTTTCATTTTATCCTCATCAATCTCCTGGGCTGCAAATTCAACAAACTTTGTCTGAATTGTGGGTATGGGAAACCTTCTAGCATAGGATCTGGTGTGTAGTTTACTAGAAGCTTGTGTCTCCTTGGGTTCATCAATGAATTGTAGTTTTCTTATTTCCTTCAGGACTGGCTGACTGAGTGATGGATTCTCAATCTCTTTTCTTTTTCCCCTTTCAGCAACACTTCCTCCTTTTGCCCTTGAACTATGAGATGTTGATTTCTCAAGGATCCAGGGAAATGTTTTTTGAGGTCAAGAAGGAATCTCAGTCCCTGTTTAACTTTCCAAGCTCTTCAACCACTAACAACTTTACCAAGGAAAAATGGAATAGGCTACTCTTTGGCTGGTCAAATCTGGCTTGGACATTGTCTACCATTTTCCCCAGGCTTCTACATAGGAAGAAGGGTAAGTTTAGGGATTTTTTCCTTGTGAAATGTATCAAGAGCCTAATGTGGTATTGATATACCTTGTCAAAATTACCCTCACAAGTAAAGTATTTCTGGATTACCCTCAAAAGCTTCTCAAAAGGTTCCAAAATATATTCACTTGGAATGGTGGCACCAATCTTTCGATTTATGTATTCAGGTTTTAGAAAATCAATATAAAATGAAGTATCTAATGGCATACCTTTAAACCACTTCTCTCCCTAGATAGGAATCTATGTAGCAGTTGATATGGTCTCCTTCGACACTGGAAAAATGATCCCTGCAATAGTTACGTTGACACCATTAAAGTTAAGAGAAAACTGCTTGGTTAGCTACACATTATACCCCTGAACCTTTTCAAAGAATCTAATGCATCCATCTTGTTCAAAGTACACCCTGATCGTTGGGTTTGCGTTTTCCAAATTTAATTTTTTTGGCTCAAACCTAACGACTTCCTCGCTTCTTACATTCTTTCTTTTTTGTTGAGTTGTCATGATGTTGATATATGTCAACCTTGTGTGAACTGTAGGTGTGCAACAATAGATTGTAATAACCTTTGCATAGTGAAAATGGGAACAATAACCTCTACGCATCAAACAAGAGCGATAACCTCTGTGCAACAAATGAGAATAGTGACTTTTGCACGGTGCGCAACAATAGGTAGCAACAAAAAACTCTGCGCAACAAACGAATCAACGGCAGGAAACTCGACACAGCAGGGAAAAATAGTAGAAAACTCGATGCAACAACGAACAATAGTAGAAAACTTGGCGCAACAACAAACAACAACAGAAAACTCGGCGCAACAACAAACAACAACGGAAAATTGATGCAGCAATAAGGATGGCAAGAGTTTAGCTCAAATGAAGAAAAGTTGGTTATGTGAAAAGCAAACTCATTCCAGAGACTAACTTGCAATGGGCTTCACGAAAGGATCTTAAACAATGATTGAAACAAATGGAGAATCTGCAACAAAAAACAGAGTGAAAGATTTGCGTAGCGATTATCAACACACAAGGTTTGCATAACAGAGAGCTTTGGAGCTTATTGGAGAGGCTATGAACAACACGCAGGTCTTGAAGGCGATGGAGAAAAACAAAATGTGGCAAATATTTATGCTCAAATGGATGAGGAACAAAATTATGAAAAGGGAAGTGATTATCCATAGCGACAAGACATTTCAAGGAAAGTTAAAGATTTGCATAGCAAACTTGCACAGCTGGTACACCTTTGAAGTTTGCAATGGTACAAATGAAATAGAGTGCCATGATTGTTCCTTTTCTAACCTCATGATTAGGTGATGATGAACCATAATACCTTTTGACATTACATTCACCCTAACCTTTGATTCGACCTTAGCACACAATTTCCCACTTTTTAATGTGATTCAAGACTTAGGAAAGTGGACCATTACAACTTGAACATGATGAACTTTACACTCTTGACTCTTTGCCTTTCTGATGATGTTTTATGAAAAAGACAATACACCCTTTAAACCAACTTATGGCTAAACCCCTTACTAAAATTTGAAGTCATTCTTTATTTGATTACTGACCTCATAAACCTTGACACACTAACTATGACTCATTTAGGAATGTCTAGATTTTCCCAAGATCATGGCATGACTTTGAAAATTTTGGACAAACCTCTAACTCTAGCTATGAAAATCATTGTGCTAACAATGGATAAATTTGGCTTGGACAATTGAGTCAGGGGCATTTCGTGGTAGTTGCAAGTTTAAAAAATGAAAAAATCAGTAAGTGTTGAGATGTCCCTTAGTCAGTGATACAATGTGTATCAATGAATAAAGAAGGTCCTTCACTGATACGATGATGAAGGAAGAGCTTTAGAAGTCATCGATGCAAGGTGTCGATGAAGAAATATTTTTTGGAGCCACCGAAAAAGGAGTATTTCGGTGAGAAAATGAGATAAATCATTGAAACGTCGATGAGAAAAGGAGATAACTCACTGGAATGTTGGTGAGAAAACCAAATAACTCGTCAAGAAATGAGTTTTTTGGCAAAGAAAGTGAATCTTTGACCGAAATGTCAACAAGCAAAAAATATTTGAAGTCATCAACAAAGGAGTTTTTTAGCGAAGAAAGTGAATCTTCGGCCGAAACATCATCGAGAAGAAAAGATTTGAAGTCGTAGACAAAGGATTTTTCAGTGAATAAAGTGAATCTTCGACAAATATGTCAACAAATAGAAAAGATTTGAAGTTGTTGTCAAAGGAGTTGTTTGGCTAAGAAAGTAAATCTTCACCTAAAATGCGGGTGAGAAAAGAGAAAAGTGTTCGATAAGCCAACGAGAAAACAAAGTAAGTCATCGATAAGAAAAGAGGATAACTAGTCGATATGTTGGTGATAGAAGAGGATAACTCACCAAAACGTTGGCTAGAAAAGAAGATGAGTTATCGATGCGGAAATATTTTCCTATGTTGTTGATACACTAATGAGGAAAGAGAATAAGTCGTCGAGAAAGGAGAAAGGGAGGAAGAGAAGAAGAGAAGAGAAATAGAGGAAGGAGGAAAAGGAAGGAGAAAAAGAACAATTTACAAAAATCCTCTAGAGCCAAAAAATTGTTTTGGCCATAAAATGAGCGTTTCAACTCAGAATTTAGTGAAATTTAAGGTGTGTTTCTGCAGTGACGAGGGATAGAAGAGTGTTAGTGAGGGGCTTTGGCAAATTCTACTTATATTTTATGAAAAAAACAAATAGTTACTTTTGAAGATCTAGGTCATGCCTAATAACCGAGCCAAGATAAAGGTGAATTTTTTATAGATAGCTCAAAAAATATACATGAAGATACCCATTTCGGATTCTAGCAAAATTCAAAGGGGTTTGGAGTGGAAATGTCGAAACATGGAAAAATTCACTATTCCCAAACACTTTTTGGGGATTTGTGAAATATTTAGAGGAGGAAAAGGGACCCCAAATCACCTATCCAAAAAATTTACTTAGTCGACATTTCATCTACTCATCAATTCATACAACTTTGTCTTGATGGGGTTTTTGTCAGTTCTGTTTCGTTTGGGAGATAACCATTTTTGGCCAAAAAAATTAGTTTGGAGGAAAATCAAAAGGGATAGATTGTCAATTCTAGATTGATGTAGAGGTTGGATGGAGTATTAGATCCTAAATTTGAGAGTTGTTGTGCATTTAGAATCAGTAATACCATCAACACCCAATATAAAAAATTTATTGTTTCTCGCCAGATTTCCTTTTACAAAATGTAGAAGTTAGCCCTTGAGGTTTTATTACCAACGAAATAAGTGCAAAGAGTAAAATTGTTGATTTCAGAGAGGCATAATTCTCAACTCAAAAATTAGATTGAGACATAAATACAATCATCAGAAGGATAATTTAGAACGAAATATGTTTGAAAGCTCAAAACATTGATTAGTGTATCAATACTCTTCTAAAAGTCAAGGCAAAGAAGGGATTGTAGATTATTTAATGACAATTTTATGTGATTAACTCTAATAAGTAATTGTTCCATGCACATTTATTGCATAATTAAAGGTATAAGAAAACATATCCAGTTCCTATATGAGGACTAGAGATATAGAGGATTCTCAAAGATATTACAACCATGAGGAGGAGGTCATAGGCTTACATGTCATCATGGGAAATGCAGAGACAAAGTCCAATTGGCATAGAAGCAGGGTGGAGTTGGTTGAGACTATGAGAAGCTTGCAGAAGGAAGTGCAGAGCTATAGAGCAGGTAATAAAAGGATGATGAGAGATCACGAGGATCTACTACAGAGTTTGAATATGTTGTAGAGACAAGTCAACAAATATTTTAGTATAAAACAAGCAACTAGTGCAAGGAAAGTAGAAGCATAAAGATCTAATGATAGGAGGGATGACCATGGGGGATCTAGGCATCGAGGGAGTGTTATCATACATAATCAATATCATCATCATTTCTCACCAAGACACTTGACCAAAAGAACACATGTGAGTTCAAGGTTAGAGAGTAGCCCAAGTGTGTCTCCCCTTCAGAAATCAAAGGAGGAGGCCCGAGTAATATATTTTGCAAGGAGAGATCAGGAAGATCAAGCCACCATCCTCTTATGGACAATATAGGAAGGGAGAATATGTTGAATCCTAGTTGTTGGCCATGAGAAAATATTTCCAGCTGCATGATTACATATAAAGTGTAGAATCCATAATTACAGTCTACCATCTTCAAGGAAAAGCATCTATGTGGTAGGATCAACTCAAGTAGGTCAAACACAGTGATGAAAAGAGAATTTCCTAGAATTAGTTCAAGAGATATTTCCAACAAAAATACTTGTCAGAGCAATATTATGACAAGAAGATGCAAGAGTTCTTTGAACTCAATCTTGGAAGCATGAAAATGGATGAGTATGAGAAGAAGTTCTTGGAGATTCTAACATACGCGGACTTCATCCAGGATAAGAAGGTGAAAATCCAAAGGTTCTTGAGTGGGTTACCATCATTTTACAAGGATAAAATTCACTTTTATGAGCCTATAACTTTGGAAGAAGCCATCGGGAAGGATAAGTATTTGTATGAATAGAACAAAGGAAGGCCAACTTTCCAAAAGTCTTGGGATGATAAGAAGAGAGGTAGGATGGATTAAAGGAAGAATGGATTCAAATGATATTTCATTAGAAAAAAATCTCTAACGTATCAACAAGGGAAACCAACATAAGGTGAACATAAAATGATAGATTCTATGGGAAATAGGTCAAGATAACATCCCATAAAGTGTTGGGGATGTGAATGAGACCACTTATATAAGGATTTTCCTCACAAAGGAGATAGGATGAGGACTATGCACCACGTTCATGAAGTTATTGCAATGAATGACGTGGGTAGGAACATTCCAAGGATTTATGCAGCCTTAGACAATACATAAGTAGAATACCAATCCCACATGTTTGAGGTAGAATTTAATATCGATAATAATCCCATAGCTATTTTGATTGATTATGGAGCTAGTCATAGCTATATAGATCCAAAAATAGTTGAAAGGTTTAAATTGAAGAGATGTAAGCATGAAAAATCTTGGTTGGTTCAACTATCCACTGGAACCAAGAGTAAAATCAATGAATTTGTCAAGGATTTCCTAGTAAGAATGAATGGAGTTAGCACTAAGTCATATTTTATGTAAGATCCCCAAGTGGATCTATGTGTAATTTTTAAGTTTTCAATGTTTCTAGTTGAGATATTTTGTCAAACAATTCACACATGTTTCTTGTGGAGCTTGTGTTTTAGATTTATTGTTAAGTGTGATGGAACAAGTGGTTTGAAATGCTATATTTTAACTTAAATAACAATATAGGGTATATAAATAACAATAGAATAGCCACAAACTCATATTTGCATTTTATTTAATATATAAGTTGACCTCAATACATGAGAAGACTAGATCTGAAATATATATAGAAGAATGGAAGATGTGGCTAATGGGCCCTCCACGATACAATAAAGATGAGAGATATGAACTCTCCTGAACCTCCAGTAGTTGCATGCAAAGATATACAAGATCAATCTCTTTCCTTTCTTCTCACTACATGAATCTTCTAGCTGAGTTGCACCCCTCCCTGGCTGGAAACTCCCTTAGAAATTTGTTCTCACTAGATTTGGCCTCCAAACCCCAATAAATAGTTGTTAACCTATATAGATGATGATGGTTAACACATGTGAAGAGTTTCCATGGATGCATTTGAAAAAACTGACCACAAATCACTGGATCTCAAACCCCCAATGCACCCTCCTTCAAGAAATTATCTTAGCTCTAATTTAAATAAATATGGATGCTAGAAACCGCCGAGAGTGCCAAGAAAATTTGCTCTATGGATGGCAAGTGCTTCCCAAAAGAGACATCCTCGTGATCTGTTCCCTTAGATCCAAATTGAACTTCCTCTTCCTAAACAATGTGCCCCACTCTATAGAAACCTTCTAATATTGCGCCCTGACTCACAAATGTTTGCTGGAATAGATATGAAGTGGACAGAATGGTGAGGGTGGAATATTTCACCACCTTGTCCAAGCTTGGACCAGGAAAGGAGGGATATTTCACCTCTACATTGATCTCTAAGGTTTGTCTAGTCAAAACCCTCAAAAACCTTAATCTACCATAGCTCAATTTGCAAATTGAAAATGATCATGAATGAGGAGTGAAGCGCCCTCCTCTTCTTTTTATACTCCATCATTCTAATTCTCACTTAAATTATTTATTGGCTTTCTAAGGTTTATTTCTTACTTATCTCATCATAGCCAATTAGTTTTATTTCCCTTTTATCCAATGTCACTTTAATAATTCGAGTTTAGCGCCTTAATGACATAATTTGGCCCCCTTAGTCCCCTTTTAGTGGGCCTGTAGCCTAGGGGGAACAACTAGGCTACTAAGTCTTCCCAATATTGGTCATATGGAAGGGGATCTTACATTTTAACATCATACCACTTGGGACATATGATTTCTTAATTGGTATGGATTGGTTGGACAAGCATCATGATGTCCTAGATTGCTACAACAAGGCTTTCACATACCTTGATGAGGGAAGGGAATTCAAGGATGATGCAAGGCATTCCAAGACCTATATTTTTCAAAGAGATTTCAGAATTGCAACAGAAAAGTAATTTTAGGAAAGGGTGCCAGACATATGTCGCTCATATGGAAGAGCCCGTGAAGGATAAGGAGCTAAGTCTCAAAGATGATCCAGTTTTGAAGGAATATGAAGATGTATTTGGGGATTTTCCAAGATTTCCACCAAAAATAGATATATACTTCTCTATTGACCTAATTCCTGTAGCTACCCCAGTGTCCAGAACTTCCTACATAATCAACACACCAGAGATGAAAGAGTTACATGTGCATCTAGAATAATTATTGAAGAAGGTGTATATATGCCCAAGTGTCTCACTTTGGGGTTCCCCAGTGCTCTTTTTGAAGAAAAAGCATTGAACTCTAAGGTTGTGTATTGATTTCAGACAACTGAATAAGGTTAGCGTAAAGAAAATGTACCCTCTACCACAGATTGATGATATTTTTGATCAATTGAAAGGAGCAAGGATATTTTCCAACATCAATCTAAGGTCATGTTACTATCAGGTGAGAATCAGAGAAGAATACACCAACATGATAACATTTAGGACAAGGTATGGCCGTTACGATTTTGTGGTGGTGCCATTTGGCCTGAAAAATGCACCACCTATTTTTATGTGCCTAATGAATGGAGTGTTTAAGGATTACTTGGACAAATTCATCATTGTTTTCTTGGATGATATTCTTATCTACTCTAAGACAAAAGAAGAGCACGAGCCACATTTGGGGATGGTACTACAGGTGTTGAGAGAGCACCAATTGTATGCCAATTTAAGCAAGTGCACTTTATATCAAAGTTAAATTCAAGGCATAGCAGTGGACCTTGAAAAGATTGAAGCAATCAAAATTTGGTCAGTGTCAAAGAATGTTTCAAAAGTGAGGTCCTTTCTGGGACTAACTAGATATTATAGGAGATTCATTGAAGGTTTCTCCAAGATTTCACATCCAATCACTTCACTACAGAAGAAGGGAACAAAGTTTGAATGGATCACCAAGTGTGAAGAAATTTTCCAGCATTTGAAGGAATTATTGACCAGTGCACCTATTTTAAAGGTTGTAGATCCAGATGAGGATTTTTTAGTGTGCACAAATGCATGCAAGGAAGGGCTTCGTGGAGTCCTTACACAAAATGGGCATGTCATATGTTATAATTCAAGGAAGCTTAAAGAACATGAAAGAAATTATGCTACCCATGACTTAGAGTTAGCAACCATAGTTCATGCCTTAAAAATGTGGAGGCATTATCTCATAGGTAGAAAGTTCAAGTTGAAGACAGATCATAGTGATATGAAATACTTGTTTGAACAACCAACACTAAATGCCATATAGACTAGATGATTGTAGTTTCTCAGTGAATATGATTTTGACATCAAACATATCAAGGGAAAATAAAATAAAGTGGATAGTGCACTCAATAGGAGGGTGCATGTTGCAACCATCAACATGTATTGTTCATATTTAAAAAGAAATTTTTTGGAAGCTATAGCATTTTATCAACATTATGCACAAATTACAGGAGGCTTAAAAAAAGAAATGTAATATTGAAGTTTAAAGACTATAGGCTAGGAGAATATGGAATTATCTTGTTTCATGACAAGGTTTATGTTCCTAACACTCAATATTTGAGAAATATAGTATTGAAGGAGATGCACAATGTACCATATGTTGGTCATCCAAGAAAGAAAAAGACAATTGTAGTTATAAGAAGTCGGTATTCCTGGCTTGGAATGAAAAAATATGTGTTTGATTACATAGCCAAGTGCATGGAATGTCAGAAGGTGAAGATTGAACATAGGCATATAGTAGGATTGTTATAGACATTGCCCATTCCTGAATGGAAATTTCAATTAGTTACAATAGATTTTATCACCAAGTTTCCAAGAACAACAAGGAGACATGATTCCATCATGGTAGTGGTGGAAAAGCTTACAAAGGCTGCACATTTTATACCAGTGAAAACCACTCACAAGGAAACCAATATTGCAGAGATTTATATGAAGAAAATTTCTAGGTTGCATCATGTGCCTAAGACAATAGTGTTAGACAAAGATCTTAAGTTCAATTCTAATTTTTGGAAGGGTTCGTTTAAGGGATTTGAGACTAATTTGAATTTCAGTACAACATATCATCCAGATTTGGATGGGAAAACAGAGAGGACAAACCGGATAATTGAAAACATGTTGGGAATGTTTGTAATGGACAAGCCTTCCAAGTGGGAAGACTACCTTTATATAGTATAATTTTCTTATAATAATGGGGTACTAGGCATCATTAAAGATGAGCCATTCAAAGTCTTGTATGGCAGGAAATGCAACATGCCATTGAGTTAGGACAACCCAACAGACAGAGCAGTTGTTGGGCTAGAATTGTTAAGGGACATGGAGGACTAGATGATAAAGATTAGGCATAATTTAAAGGTTTCATGTGCCTAATCCTGATCACATGATTGATTGGACCATGATCCAGGTGGAGCACGAAGGGGACTTTCGGGTGGAACCAATGCACATCCTGGATCGAAAAGTCAAATTTCTCATGAACTATTCCATAGGCCTAGTAAAGGTTCAATGGACTTGTTACAGTCCTAAATATGCCACATAGGAGCACGAGGAGACCATGTGGGAGGAGTATCTGAGAATTTTGAAGAAAATTGAATGTGCATTGTATATAAGTGTGCAGGCTCCATTTTGGTAGCTGGAGTGCCTAGAGCCACATATTGGAGACTTCTTATTTGATCTATGTTGGATCCTTGGAAGGGAAGTGGTATATCCCGAGGGATTGCGGTGTGGAGAATGGGGTACACTTCCTTGGTTTATGCAGGTTGTGGGGAACGAGAAATTGATGGTTGGAATTGTTGTACGAGTTGTAAACTTGAAAATGTATCAAGCATTATGATTTAAAATTATGTATATATATGTCATCATGGTGTTGTGCATCGAGGACGGTGCAATTTGTAGGGGGAGGGGAATGTAACATCCCTAATTTTAATCCCCATTTTATCGATGTGTATTTAAATACAATGTACGACCACAAGCCTGAATATGTAATATGTAAACATTGTATATCAAAATAATAAAATAAATGTAACATCGACTACAAACAAACACATATGGAGTAATGGGGGGGCTAAGTTTCCATAAGAGAGGGGAATGTCTAAGAGAGAGGGGTCCAAGGGGGAAATATTAATGGGTATTAATCCCAACCCACTTTCTAAAAACATTATTTTGAGTAAACCTTCTAATTTTCCTTTTGAGTGTATCAAAGCCCCAATAATTAAATACATGTAAGGGTGTCGGTGGGAAATGTCACATCCCATAGTTATGAGAGCATGGGGGCTAGTACAATCAACATTGAGGACTGTGAGAGTCAGCTTACATGGGTAAAAGGGAAATTCAAATGGGGAGGATATGCATTTTTACATGCAATTTTTGGAGTAGTAAGGGGGTGGAGAGCATTGGAGCTTGAAGGCAGCCATAGTGGGCACATGTGGTAGTTTTTCAGAGTTGCAAATAAATGAAAAAATAGGCTTTTAGGCCTATAGAGTGAAATTTTTGTGTGACATTTTTCCCTAGAGCAGTGAGTCATTGTTGTTAGTTTTCCTGTGGCAACAATATTCCATGGAGTCCCTAGCAATAGAGATTCATAGCAAAGCTATGCTTGAGCCCTGGAGGGAAGTGGGAAGGCCCGAGGGATTGTGTGCAGTGGAGGGGGATCACATTCCTTAGGTTGTGCAGGTTGATGGGAAGAGAGTTGGTGGATTGGGATAATTGTAGGAAAACTAGTTGATGTGGGAGTGTATTGGAATGTGAGAGACACCCTCTTTTATGGATTCATACCCCAACTTTAGGGTGATTGGTTGTTGATATTTGGAGCAACAAATATACAGTTGGGACGAATATTTGTCCCCTACATTCGTGTTAAATTTTTTTAATT
>SNQJ01S0016119.1:1112-11319 GCA_010110895.2 Picea sitchensis
ATGGAGGGTCATTTGTCGATGATCGATTGTGAGAAACTCTCTTGTAAAATCTCTCTGTAGTCTTTTTCTTTGCATTAATAAACTGCTCCAAGTGGCAGTGTTGGCTGGGGCCGTGGATGTTTCCCCATAGGGGTTTTACCATGTGAAAACATCGGTGTGTTGATCTTTGATCTAGTTATGTGAGTGGTTACTGAAGGTGTTCACCCTCTGTTGGAATACCTGTGTTGTCAAACATTCCCCGTCTTAAAATCTTCGAACACCTTGTTGTTCGCAATTTACACCCATTTCAAAGGACTTGGTTGTAGATTTTAAGCTCACGTTCCATCCTTGTTTTTCACTCTTTCACTTGAGGCATCCATTGGTTAATTGTCCAGGACCCCAGTTTACCCTGAGAACCCATTTTGGGTTATTTTCCAATGCTTTAAGGGAGTGAACAACTCATTGTTTTCTTTGTTCAGTTCATTTTCCTAAAAATCAACGAGCTTATTTTCATCGTATTGTCCATAATTTTCACCCTGAAGGTCATTTTGGCCATCCAGGAGGTTGAGGGAGGACAACACCTAGGGTGGGTGGTCCTGACAAAGATTTCTTGCAAGTCGTTCACCTCTCCTTTTTCCCCTTCTTTACTGCCTCAGGTGAAGGACCACCTGAGGTGCGGGTAGTCGCTTCCTCATGCTGAGCTACCAAAGAGGTTGTAACTAGCTTCACAGTCAGATAGGTCATATTTGTCCCAACATAAAGATTTTGCTTATAACAAGTCCCTTTTTCTGGCAGCCATACTGGGGAACTTGCAAATATATTTAGTTTTACTTGTATCCCAAGATTATACTGAGCATAGGACCCAAATTCTTGGGGTCCTTTTCCCAGTTTTTGGTAGAATTTTGTGACAAGGTATTTCAATGATCCTTTGGAATTTTCTTTGATACTTGTTATAGTTAAGTTCCCTTGCAATTTTAATTGCATCTGGGAGTCATAAATACCATCGATTTTCCCCTTCCTCTTACCTTGTCAGTGTCCATTTTTACTTGTTTGAACTCACGTGAGAAGTTATAAAGTCTGTCATACTTTAGCTTCCAATTCAAGAATAATGAAAAAAAAGATTTGTTTATAATTCAATTATTCTACATCGTTTAAGAAAGATTAGGATTGTTGTTGTGACACACCTCTTGTACTCAAAGTACTTACTTGATCCTCCGGAATACAAGAAGTCAAATTTCACAAAAGAAAACAAGTAGTGAGACACGTACACTTGGGAAACCAGGGAAACTCGTTACACCTATAGTGAAAGTTGAGTCACCCTATTCCTCTTCTCTATTCAAATCCCCCTACTAAAGCAATCTTTAGTCAATCTAACAACAGTTACTAATCCTCAAATTTTTCTTCTCATCCTTCCAACAACTATTTTCGTTCCTCCCATAGTTGTTCCGATGGCAATGCCTTGGAAACCCGAGACTCCTTTGAGGTTGACCCGACCTCTTCATGACATAATTGTAGATGCCCCAAACAATATTCCTAAGTTTAGTGGCACTGGTACATTGAATTCCAAGGAACATATACAAAACTTCTATTATTCATTATCACTCATGGATATAACAATTCCCAATGTCATCATTAGAATTTTTGTAAGAACCTTTGAGGGTGATGCAACGAGATGGTATCACTTACTTCCCAACGATAATATCCTAGATTGGGACATTATGATACAAGAGTTCAAGAAGTATTTCCAAGGGGTAGATGATGTGGATTCTCTACTCAGGGATTTCACAACCATCTCCATCCATGAGGGGGAGAAAATTCAAAACTTTAATCAATGATTTACCTCGACCTTGAATAGGATCCCAACTGCTTCCCAACCATCTAGGAACATTTTTTTCCGTTACTACATGACCTCTATGAATTTGAATGTAAAGTATATATTCAAAGATAAATCAATACAAACTTTAGATGTGGCCAAGACTAGCGCCCTGGAAATTGAGAGAAACATGGAGGAATTTGGTATGATTCCCTCACCTTTAGCGCAACCCCACTTTAACAGGAGGCCTAGGAATGAGGTAACTCAAAAYGACGATACTCAGTATGAAACCCCACCTACCCAAACTTCATGGATTGAATAAAGGGAAAGTTCTGAAATGCTCAAGTTGTTAATGAACATGAACAAGAAAATACTTTCCCTTAATCAAAAGGTGAATGCCTTGCAGGTTATTGCTCCTGCAAGGCCAAGGCCTCCTTTTCCTCCTACACCTCCTCCTAGGAAACATGTTGATGAAGTGGATTGGTGCCACTTTTTTTGAGACTTCCATGATCCCAAGTATTTTTACTCGTATACACGTCACCTAGAATTGTCTAAAACCAAAAAAACCCCTCTACCTCCAGTGAAAGAAAATCTTGCCTCCACTTCCCAAAACAACCAAGTTAACATGGAAGACTCTATTCCCTGTGATGATGATCCTCTTTCTTTTAGAATAGTTGATGTATAAAATAGGAGTTAGGTCCCTAAAACCACTCCGTAAGGAGTGGAAGGGACTAAAATCGATCGCAAGGACAATGAAAAGGGAAAACTTCCCATGAATGGTAGAATACCTTTCCCTCTAAGGAACATGGTTCCGTGGACTCCAAACAAGGTAAATTTTCCTAATAATCCACCACCTTTCTTCCCAATACCGGCACCTTAAAACGTCGTTGAAGATCTAGCGAAGGTCCCCTCCCACATGACATTATTAGATGCTCTTAGAACACCTACTCATCTTCAAAACCTTTCACGTGTTATACAAGCACCTTCTACTCCACGAATGGAATAGAGTGTTCCTCTTTCCAAAGAGTCCTCTTCTCAACCTAAGGAAGCATATGATGTTATTGATTTAGACCCCGTGGTTCCTCCTCTCTATATCTTAGTTTTTATTTCTAATCTTATACTCCATAATTTTGTCACTGACACAGGAGTGAGGCACAATGTCACGCCCCTTCGAGTCATGAGGATACTAGGTATTAAATGCATAGGCCCATGCAAAGATCTATTATATTTGGATTCAAGGACTATAACGACTGTTCATTACATCAAGGAATTATCCATTACTTTCAACCAAGCTCTGGATGTGAGCATGCTCATAAATGTGATCGTAGTAGATATACCTGAAGCATATGGAATGATTTTAGGGAGGGAGTAGTCCAAAAAATTCAAAAAGGGTTGTTACTTCATGGAAGGAACCCACTTCACCTTTCCTCATAAAGGTATTGAAGTTGTCATTAGGAGAGAACCAAAATATCGAGAGCAGGTTGTACCTGCTTCCTACAATACAAAACATGTGTCTTTTCAAGATACAGGGATGGGTACGTACAATGTGTTATATGAGGAAGATGCACATGTCCCTTATTTTGAGTTGGAAGAAATGGTTTGGAGTATGGATTTTGACATTGCTAAATCCAAGCACAGATTTGGGGTTGGGGTCCTTTTGTGTGATCCCAAGCGGAAGGAAATCCCTTTCTCTTTTCGATTAGAATTCCCTAACACTAATAATATGGATGAATATGAATAGTTAGTTCAAGGCCTCCAAAAGACCTTAGACTTAGGAATTTAACATTTGTTGGTCAGTGGGGATTATGAATTGGTTGTGAATCAAATTAGAGATAAATATGAAGTTCATAACCCATGCCTCAAGCAATACCATTGAAGGGCTAACAAAATTATTGGAAATTTCTTATATTTCAACATTCAATCCATACCCAGGGCCACAAACCACGTAGTTGATACTTTGTCCTTGGTTGATTCTTGCTTCACTTCATATTTTGTAAGGTCCATCGAAGATATATTATTCCAAATTTGACATAGACTTGGGTTACCCAGATAATGTTGACTCTTGGAAAGTTTTTTATATTGAAGAGCAAATCTGTAGATTCCTTCAAAACAAGGAGTAATTCGAATATTTACATATTGACCATGAGTTGGAATGGGAAACCGGGGACATAATCAAATTGAAGAAAAATAAGATTCCCCTTGGTTTGTCTGTACTAGAATCCATGTTTGATTCCAATGATGCTACTACCTATGCACCTATTATTGATATTGAATACATTAGGAAGGTGCAAGAAGCCATCCCTATTAACCTGGAAACTCATAAATATACAAAATTAGTTTATATAGGGTCACAATGTTCTCCTTCTAAGATTTCTCAATTCACAGAACTCTTGACAAAGTTCAAGGATGTTTTTTCTTGGTCCTATGAAGATCTCAAGGTTTTCAATATGTAGGAGATAGTCCATGCCATACCCATAATCCCTTATTTGAAACCTTACAGACAAAGACAAAGAAAGAACAACCCTACTGTGGAACAAACTATTAAAGTTGAATTAGGCAAGATGGAAGCATCCGGGGTCATATACCATGTCTGTTACTCGCAATGGGTATCTAATTTGGTCCTCGTTAGGAAGAAAACTGGTGATATTGATTTTTGTGTCAACTTTTGACATTTGAATAGGGTGTCCCTAAAAGAAAACTACCCTGTCCCACCAATGGAAGAGATCCTCCAACAATTCTCCGGGGATCAAATGATGTCCCTTCTATATGGTTTCTTAGGTTACAATCAGATAGCCCTCAAGCCTTCTGATAGTAAAAAAACCACCTTCACTACTTGTTGGGGCACATATGCATATAACAAGATTCCTTTTGGTTTGATTAATGTTAGAAACACCTTTCAACATGCTAGCCATTGCTTTGAAAGGCTTGTCAGGGAAGACAATTGTTGTCTAGTTCGACGATCTCACAGTCTTTTCCAAAGAATGAAGTAGTCATTTTGATCACCTCAGGTAGGTTCTTCTTAGATGTTGTAATTTGACATATCTTTAAATCCTAAGAAGACCATTTTTTGGTGTTTTGGAGGGAAAACGTTTGGGTCACATCGTCTCTCAAAAAGGTGTCAAAGTTGATCCTGAGAGAATGGTAGAAATAAAAAATATTCCCTTACCTACTAATAAAAAATAAATGCAATCTTTCTTTGGAGAAATAAACTTCCTGAGATGCTTCATTCCTGATTTTTCTCAAGTAGTCAAACCTCTAAATTAGCTTATGAAGAAGGACATTCGGTTCAAATGGGACCCCCCTACCCATCAGGATTTTGAATCCATTAAGAAAGCCATTGATTCTTCCCCTCTGTTAATCAGTCCTAATCCCTCTAAATCCTTTACCAAAGAAACCTTAATGGTGTTTTGTCACGATGCATGACTCCTAACCAAGCCCAAATGGCACTTGAACAGTTCAATTCCGAGGTTTGTGGAGGTCACTTTTCATCCAAAACCACTACAAAAAAAGTTTTACATGCAGGTTAATTTTGGCCTTCACTCCACCAATATGCCCATTTAATGGTTCAAAAATGTGAAGCTTGCCAATGCTTCACTGGGAAGCAAATGTTAGTTTCCTTACCTCTTAGGAAAATTGAAGTCCAAGTCCCTTTCGCAATATGGGGGATGGAATTTATTGGTCCATTTTCACTACCTTCCAGTGCTAGTCACATATTCATATTAACAACTACAGACTAATTTACAAAGTGGGATGAAGCAATTGCTCTTAGGAATGCTACAAGTCAGCAGGTGGTAGAATTCGTTGAGCGTAATATTTTATCCCATTTTGGGATCCATGCTGAGATATTAACAGATAATGGATCAGMTTTCATGTATGATGTCATGCTCCACCTTGGTGTTACATATCGAATCCAATTTTTTTGATCTTCCACCTATTACCCCCAGGGTAATGGATTGGCCAAATCCAAAAATAAAAATATGATTCTGATCCTTAATAGAATGGTCAAAGATAACAAGGGTGATTGGCACACAAAGTTAAAATTTACTTTATGGKTTGATCGTATAACCCCTAAGACAACAACGGGTCAAACTCCTTACACTCTGGTGTATGGAGCCCCTGTTTTCCTTCTTGTTCACTTACAAATTCCAACCTTGAGGTTGGATATTGTTGAGGCAAAATATGATTTCCAACCTTTACAACATCATTTAGACACACTCATCGAACTAGAAGAGGTAAGAAAAGACGCATTCCAACACCTCCAAAAKAAGCAAGACATTATTATGCGTTCCTTCAATAAAATATAGACAATGGTAAATTACAAAGTAGGAGATAATTTCTTACTCTGGGACAAAGCACATGAGGCCCCATCCAAACATCGCAAGTTTGATTCTTTATGGTTGGGTCCTTACGCAATCTACGAGGTTTTAGGGACAAATGATTTCAGATTAAAAACCATGGATGGAGAACCACTTCAATTCCCTGTGAAAGGTCGTCACCTAAAGTTCTTTTACTCTTGAGAGACCTTGTCATCTTGTACATAAGTCACCACTTGTTCATTTTACGTTTGTATGTATTCATTGTTGTTGATTTTCCTTCTTGTATGTATTTGGTGTTGATTTTTTTATGACTTGTATATATCTCCTTGGTTTCAATTTTTAGCCTTTTGCCTGCTTGTTTTCAATTTTGGGTCTTTTTGCTTGTTTGATTTCAATTTTTTAGTTTAAGCCCCTCTTAGTTTTTTCCCTTGTTTTTTTTTTTTCATTTTAATACTGTAGGTTGTCTTCTTTTTTGTTTGTCTGATGTTCAATGGGAAGGGGACTATTCTTATTGTTGTATGGATGTTTGGAAAGAGTGAACTCCTAGGATCCCTTTTATCATGCTTGGCTCATGGGAAACTCTGACTTAATATCATATTAAATAGGAGTAAACCTGATTGTTATTTAATCAAAGTTAGCAGGGAAAGTCTAAGAAGGTAACATATCATTCTATGGTGAAGCTGAAAACCATGATGACATGATGGATTACATAGCTATGTGATTGCAACTGCACTTTACATGACCACTTACAATCTTATTTTTCCAAGAAACAATCTTTTTTTCCTATGAAGTTCCATCACTTGTGAGAACTGAATATTTCAGCACCTACTACCAAAGGTTTTTTTATATTTCTTTACTCCCTTGTTTGACTGGTTTGGTTGCTTATTTTTCTCCAGTGGGTCATTGATTTTAAAAGATCCTTGTTTTCTTGTTTTCTTCTTGAGAATCAAAGGTATGCATGAGACTTTGTGTTGATCCAAGGTTCACCTTTAGCCTTGATTCTCACAGTTAATCCATAATTCGGGTAAGGGACCTGTGTCACTTGGGCCAAATTGCTCAAGAAAACCTGAGTCATTATTCCCTTTCTTCTATCTTATGTGAGTATCATTATACATTCTACTGTATATATTTACTTCACCACTTCCATTCTTTGGTTATCCCTAATGTGAAAAATGGTCCTTATACTACGGTTGATTTCCCCCACTGACCCACATCGGTCACTTTGAAAGTATAAATTTCTACCAAGTATTCCCGCCTGTCACATAGGTGATCCCATTGTTCTACATGCTTTGGAAGGAATTTTTCCTTCGGTGCCAAGAATTTTGACCCAAAAATATGCTATGGGCTCAACATGGTGTTTTACACTTTCATTCCTCCACATGTGTCCCTTTCTGCTATGGTTCCAATTGAAGATAATGGCAGGGGACATAGTTACTATGATCTTTKCCATTGAAATATTATCAATTGGCTACCTTCAAGGGGTTTTTAAGCCTCCCAAATCATAATTCATCATTTCAAGACTRTTCAGTTCAGATTTCATTATCTAAACATGTAGATTGCAAAAAATGTTAATGTTGGCCCCCTTTGCCTGTGACTAGGYGGGTCCCTTGGGGACGGGGTCCTTTCACAAAGGATAAAATGAATTCTGGTCACATTTTTGGAAATACAATTCTTCCATATTTTATGGATTAGGACAAAATTTCCAACGAGATATCATGAGCCCGATTCCGAGTTCGTATGACCTCCTATGGAGGACACAAAGTTAGTGTCAGGACAAAACCAATAGCTGTGACTTCCTGTTATGATTTTTTTCAGATTTCTATTTTAAATGGAAACTAAAACCCATACATGGTGTAGGGAAGTGAAATATCTCTCCAACAGTATATCCCGTTCTTGGTTTCGACCCCTGGTTGGTAAGAACGAGCTTTCTCAAGTTTGTGACGAATTTCAAACTCCAGATTGGTTGCAGTGATTCGGGGTTTAAAAATTGTTGGTAAGGAGTTTTAAATTAGAGACTTCATGATTGAAAATTTTAATGGACTCAAATACATTTCCAACAACTCCTCATTTTCCTTATTCTGGCCTCATATGGTCCTGTTAGAGCTATCACAAGTTGGTCAATTATTTCGGGCAAAGGGGGGCAACCAACTCGCGTAGTAGGGTTTCATGATAGATAAAACAACCATTAATGGACCCAACACACAAATATATGGCAACCTCATTGAATTAATCGTCGATACCTTTTTGAAGGTACTTCATTTTCATTTATTGGATATCATATGGAGATTTGACGCCTTTCACAAGATTGGGTGTCATGTGGGCCCACGAGAAAGTCATGGGTTTTTGGGCCAACAAGTGTTCTGGGATGAAATTGAGGGCTGAAATGGAATTATTTCATATTGGTGACTGCATATTATATATGGGCTCATAGAGACCTTTCCAACGACATGCCCTGTGTCCAATTCCAACTCTGTCTCATATGGAAACCTTTTTGGAGCTAAGTCAATAACAATAAAGTCAAAGTCAAACTTTGATTTCCACATTTTTTGAGGGATATTAAAAAATAGTGGAAAAGTAATAAAATAGATCAGAAATTTTGAAAAATCAAGGGGAAGAAACACAACCTTCCTCATGCAATATTGGGAAAATTTTATTTTTTTGGAAAATTAGAAAATACAAAACCCCCCCTCTCCCCTCTCTCAAGTCATTTTGGAATTTTGGACAAGTCGAGAGGGATCTCTGCAACATTCTTCAATGGAAGAAGGAAGGCTTATGGAAGCAAGTGTAGTTATGCATTTAGCAGGCATCCATAACCATGCAACAATATTCAAACATAGAGTCAGGTAAACCCCAGTTAGTCCCAATTCAAAAGAAAAACTTCGAGGTTGTGGTGAATATTTTGCATGGAAGAGTGTTATTCCTACCTTTAGAGTGATTGTCTCAGTGCTTGTTCATATTTCAAATTGATTTCTAGTTCAAATTTCATGTTTGCTGGTTGGTGAATTCAATCATTTTTATGTGTACAAAAGATTCAAAGCGGAGGGGATTCAAACCTCTCTTGGGCACCAGGCCCAAGCCTCCAAGGGTCCTTTAGAGAATTAAATTCTTGATTGTGGATGAAATTACAGGCTTGTGCATGGCCATTTGTAGGGTTGGGATTTGAACTCCAACCCCCTTCCTTTTCCTTTGCTGAAAAAACCCAAGAAACTTCCCAAAAATCAAATAGGAGGGGAGGGTGCTTGAACCCAAAACCTCCCTCTCCTAACTATGGAAAAAAAAACCCGAAAATCCAAAAATAAATAAATTAATTTGAGGTGGTTGGCCACCCATCCACCACTAGGGAGCCACCACCACCTCCTCTAAACCCCAACACCTCCTCCTGCAACTCGACCACCGCTCTCCCATCTGTTATAACCCTATAATTTATAGGATCAATTGGTGACTAAAATGTTATCTCTTTAGTGTTTTTTGTTTGTCAAATGATTTTCCATTATGCAAATAATTTGAGAAAAGGAAAAAGAAAAKAAAAGAAAAAGAAAAGAAAAAGAATAAAAGAGGGCATAAAAGAAATTCAATAGAGCCCCATGCAATAACAATGATTTGGTCCATACCATTCAAGCATGGCCAAGTTCTTTTAAATTTATGTTGATAGGAGTAGTGAATAAGCTTGGCTAAACTGTTTAATCTTAGCCAAGCGATTTAGGTTAGTTAGTGAATAAATTTGACCAAACTGCCTAATCTTGGTTAGATAACCCCAGGATAGAGTAATTTCTTAGTCCAACAGTTTAATCTAGGCTAATTGTCATAGATAATTAGGTTAGAGCATAGGGTAGTTTGCTTTATCTCAATAAAACAAGCATGATGATCAATGTTGAACCATATATTTGAAGTTTAAAGGGTTTGATGTCTAACCCCTTGGTGATAAAAACATGGAAAAGCTTGGGAAAAACCACGATATGCACTTATCCTAAGTTTTTCGGAGCACATATTCCTTCGCGCTCACAGTTAAGCACAACGCATAGATGAACGGATAGAGAGCGGGCGCCCAGATCTATGGTTGATAAGTATTTCCGGACTCCCCTGACCTTTTTACCTTTAA
>SNQJ01S0016119.1:11445-23527 GCA_010110895.2 Picea sitchensis
GCTTTTAATGGTGGGGGGTGGGGGGGGGGGTCTAGAATGAAGTCTAAACATCGCGCTTAGATCTATGGTTAAGAAGAAAGCGCACAAATCAACGGCTTATGGTGTTTTTCAGACCCCCTGACCGATCTGTCTTTAACCGAGAGGGGGGGTCCGGAATGGAATGTTTTCTAGCGAGCCCTTTTCCATCTACGTGGCAGGAATCTATTGGGTCAGACTCCCACCGCCTCCCAAGGTCTAACATACCTTGTCACCCCATGACGTCATTATCCACGTTTTTCCCCTAGAGGTCACGTCTCATTACTTTGTCAGTCCATTCCCCTTGTTCACCCTTTACAAGTCCTCTCACCATGGTTACTCCCCAATCAACCCCCGCCACATCGCCCAGCCATATCCTTCAGTCATTTTCACCTGCCATCTCACGCTCTAAATGACCCGTTGGCCATTTATTACTGGCTAACTTATCTGTTAACCTGCCGACCTGTCTTCTGCGCACCCAACGAGTATCCGTTTTCTCAAAACTACCTTCACCGTTCATTCCCTCATCATTTACCATGTCACCACACCAGAGAACATTTTCCCCGTTTTCCTCTCCATTACAGTCAACTGTCCAAAGTCACCATCATCCCCACTAATGATTGTTTGATTTGCAGGTATTTTTACAATGATGGTGCCAAAATCAATAGGATCCCCCTATCGACCTCGATAGGATCCCTCTGGTCGACAAAGACCATTTAATCACAGACACCAGATGCGAATTTGACTTTGTGGATTTGCAGTCATGGCTCAAAGAGGTTTTCCTTGACCAGAGCGATGAAATTGGGCTCTAGGAGTCAAACCTTCCCTTGTATATTTTCCCCCAGGTTCACCATTTCTCTGAATTCATCCTCAAATGCCAAGCTCATTTCCTTCCCGACCAAAGAGCCATAGTTTCTTCATCTGGAGAAACTCTGTTCTTCATTACACCAAAAACCATTGATCAGATGATGTAGATACCTAGAGCCGAATTCGCCTCACCTTTCAACCTTGAAATCATCACATAACTCTACCATAAATTGTCATTCCCCCAAAGAGCTCAGATTTTCAAACTTTTTCTCCCACAGGCCGCTCATCTCCCCACTACAAATCTCCCGTATCCTTCATCCTTGTTCTCAGTGAAGGGAAACCAGGTCATCTCGTCGCTCTGTGCCTTGCTTGGGTATTTTTAGGATCAATGGGTGGATGAAACCATATTGGGATTTCTATCCATCTTCTCCATAGATGAGAGACCCACCACTCAGTTTGACTACAAAAACTTCCTGGAAGACAACATTGATGAGAAATTATCAAATTTATCCATAGAAGGCATGTTCCGGTATTCCTCAATACTGGCTTACATGTTCATATTATTTAAAGTGGAAAAATTATCCTTTTCAATGCAGAAGATGGACAAGGATGGGAGGCCACATGCGGTGACAATGTGGACTTCGCTGCTCAGACAAAACTCTACAGAATTTAGCTTCAAACAATTTATCAAGAAGTTCTACCATCCCTTGGTGAGCATGCTCAGTGGAAGACCTAAGCCGATAATAAATGAGGAAATTCAGAGGATCTTACACCTTTCAAACATTGCAAAAATGGGAGACTGGTACCTGTACGAGGACCACACAGAGATTAGAGTGTATGGGTGAGAATTGGCTCCATACAAGTTACCCAAGTATCTTCCCATGAGGATATTTTCCCTAGAGTACATAAGGAAGATGATCAATTCAGACGACATACATTTTGTGTCTCTGAAAAAGAAGCAACAACTTAGGATCAAAGGGAAAATAGGATCATTCATCTGCAATAGCCGAGGCGCTGGGGAGGAAGCAAATAGACTATTAAAGGAAATGAAGTTTTTTGTTAGATTCATATGGAATTATGACCCCTATAGGATAATTTCAGAGATGAGAGTTAAGAATAAGAATATCCCATATGTCCACACATCCAGGCCTGAGATAGAGAAGTTCGCCAACTAGACAGAATGGGATTCAAACACTTTGGTTGAGACAGAGCAACAGGACCTTTCAGTCACTATCTCATAGATGACTACGCCATAGGCTCCCAAGGAGAAAAGGCCCAGGAAGGACACTTCACCTTCCATTACTGAAGTATCATCCGAAGAGTTCCAATTACACACCAAGAGGCCAAAAACCAGTCAGGTACCCGACACGGCTGGTGAAAAGGGACTTCAATCCACTACAACTATGGAGGTTGATCGATCACTCCTTAGTACAAGTAGAAAACAAATCATGACTACAGTATTGCCTAAGAAGCCTATAGATACTCCACCAGCCAACCAACCGAGCAAAATAGGACCGAAATTGAGTATTTTTGAGAAGTATGATCTGATCAAAAAGAAAAATCAGACACTGACCAACAACACGTATGCTCAGTTCTGGAAGAAAACATCCACTGCACAACACAGACTACTGTCTGCATTCGAAACTAAGAAGGGTAGAATGCACATGGCGTTTCTGCAAGAACAGGTGCCAGACCCGAAAGTAATCACTCATTACAAAAGGGAAACATTCAAATTTTAGACTAAATATGTGCATCCAGCTGATCAAATGGATCTGCACAGAAAAACTAGAGAAATGGTTTTATCCACACTGGCACATGCTTCTACTGCTGCCTCCAAGTTACAAGTATCTCTGAACAATGTCCAGACACAGTTGAAGTTAGAAAAAGTATCATCCTTTGCCAAAGATAATAGGATTAATAGGTTGGAGGAGTTGGTCTTCAAGATCGGATATGATCCCTCGAATGTGAAAGCAGTCGAGGAGATGCTCAAAAAGGAAAATGCTGATATAGTATCTCTAAGGAAACAGTTGAATATGCCACCAACAAAAGATTCACATGCAAAGGAAATAGAGGAGACAGAAGGGGAAAAGGAAGAGATGCTCAAGCTCATCATGGAGAAGAATGCACAGTTGAAGGAAATGGAAGTGGAATTGGAAAAACTAGTGAAAGAGAAGGAGAAATCAAACCCCATGGAGGTCATTCCACTGAGCGTAGTTCCACTCACAGGAGTGAGCACAACATCTGTAGCAAAAATTTCCTTGGAAACTCCACTTACAACCTTGGAGAAGACTGTTGAACTGGCTAAATCCATGGAAGAAATGAGTTTGCAAGAGACATAGATTAGCAGACTCAAAAAGGAGATTGAGAACCTTCAGGAATTCAAATCTTCTTACCAAACTAGCTACTCCAAGGAAAAAAAAACATCAGACCAGCTCAAACAGGAATTGCAATAGCTTCAGAAGAAAGGAGTGGCAGGCAAAACACTTGTCAAGGTTAAGGAAAGTGTCTGGATGGACATCACCAAGTCCATGAATGAAATATGGCCGATGATACAAATCATGTTTGAGAAAAATGAGCTGGTGCAAAGAAGTCAACAAGCTATTGAAAAGATAAGAGCAGAACTGGGAGAGATGCCCACAAAAGCTGATGAGATCATCAAATTTTAGAATTCCAAAACCAGAGAGGAGCTAGAGGAGTTGAAAATAGAAGATAGGACAAAGACCATCCTTGAGGTCAAGAGGGTCTTGACCAAGAGAGGACTGATGCTACAGCTAGAGGAAAAGGTCCAGACCATGGACGCAGGAGTGCAAATATTTTTTAGCAAGATCGAAGCTCTGTAGAGGAAAGGCCTTCCTAGTATGAGAGTTATAAATGACAAGTTAACGACGCTTGCTGATTACAAAAAGAAACTAGCCACTGTGGCTAAGGATAGTTCAAAATTATCAGGAATACAAGGCAGTATCACGGGAAATGCATTCTTAGATGCTTTACAGTTAGACATCAGTATACAACATGAGATCTGGTACATCTTCATCATCAAGCCAACTTTCGCCAAGTACACAGAGATGGATGAAGTATACCAAAGATTACTTAAAGTCAACGTTACCAGTCACCTTCGATGGGAAGAGCTTTGCAATCTGATTGAGTAGTCCATGAGGTGTCCAAGCCTAGTCAGCTATCCAGTTAGACGAGGTCATGCAGAGGCCTCACCAACGGTTCACCCTAGAAATCAGCATGAAGTTTCAACACGTCATCAAGCAGTTTCCTAAATTTTTGTATCTTGTTAAGTTAGTTAGCTAAATTTAGATTTGCCACATCCTGATCTTTAATGACAGGGTCCTATGTAATTTTGATTATAAATAATTCAAACTTTGAAGTACCGAGGGTTGATATTTACGCCCTGCAAGCTACAAGACTGTAATCTTTATCAAGAGATCTTCCATTAATAAAAGAGACATTTTCACAGGATTCTCGCGTGCTATTCATTGGTGATGTTTTCTTTTCTATGTTGAATGTTTTTCTTGCTCAGTCTTCATATTGTTTTCTAATCTAAATCTTTTAAAAGAAACGCATGTTGCAGGATTTATCTTTGTATACCTTATTTCATACTTTGAAATATATTAATGTTTATCTTTTGATATTACAGTGAAGAAATTTTTAAATGCTTCTTTACTTTAATTGATATTCTCATCTTTTCTGCTATTCATCATTTTACTGCTAAAATAATCCAACAAATGCATTATCTTTCCCTGTGAAAAGAATCTTTTGTTTCTAGTTTATATTTCTATTTTTATAACACATACCCCATATCCCAATGGATGCGTAAATCCCCTTCATCCAACTCAACAAAAACAACAAACTAGTCAATCTTATTTTGTATAACTAGCCTAATATCGTATAGTTAAAACATAGCTATATCATACAAAGAGATCCCTCTCTGAAGCTGGTAGGGCTAGATTCCAGTTTCGAAGTGGTTGGATAAAGTTACCTCTTGTAAATTTCTTCTACCCTGACAACCTCTGGGAATTTACAGAGTGTTAACATAGTGGCGACTCCACTGGGGAACTGAACAAACTTTCAACCCCACATTTTCTTTTTCCCTAGAAGAAGACTTTGTTTCTGAACAAATTATAAATATGAGAAAGAAATAATGTTTAGAGGTTGTTAAAATCTTGTGCATATTAATTTTGGACTCATAAAACTAAAAAATATATTAAAATTAGAAAAAATTGTCTCCTAAAAGAGTTTATACTCAATCTCACCTAGACCTAGAACCCGCAATAGTGACTTATAATCCAAAATAGTTACTTAGAAAGAAGACCGTTACAGAAGATTCAGGGAGTCATAATCTCCTTCACAAGTCCTTTTCCCTCCCATAGGAACTCGTTACCCTTCAAGATCTCGACTTTGACACCATTTTTGAACAAATCCCGTTTAGAACGAAATCTGATAGCTTTGTAACTGAAATCATTTTAGACCCAAAAATTGTGCAACCCCGGACCCCTGAAATACTATCTCCCACTACAGAACCTCAAACTACTCACTCCATGCCAGTAAGCCCCTCCTCCTCATCTTCTGTCACCGCCCCACCTATCATCCAGGTTGTTGTCCCACCTCCTCCACCTATCGAGGCAGCCATATATGCTCCCTTGGTGTTGGCCGCACCTCTACATGCTATGCCCCGGGATTATCAAACGAGACTTCCACAGTTTGATGGAACAGGGCCCTTGAGCACACAACAACATGTTGATAAAATGAATGACTATTTTGATTTGCAGGAAGTAGACGAAGTTGACGTTCAAATGAGATTGTTTGTGTAGAGTTTGACCAGTGATGTTAAGAATTGGTACAAAATTTTACGTGCTACCTCAGTGCTCGACCTTACAACATTTCAAATAAGTTTTCTGGACAGATGGGAGGTAAAGAAAAATCCTCTCCAAATCTTGTTAGAATACGAAAACATCAGAAGGAATCAAGGTGAGACAGTTCAAGATTACTGCACCTTCTTCAAAAATCTGTACAATGTAATTCCAACCGATATTAAACCCCCACAAGGTTTAGAACTGATAATATTCCCTAACAGTTTCGATGCTGATATGTCATATCAATTAAGGGAAAGAAACTCCACAACCTTGGAAGACATGCAGAAAAGCACAATAAGTGTGGAAGCCAACCTGTTGGCTAAAAGGGCACGACAGAGGACTGAAAGGAGAGTCACGATTAAAGAAGAACCTTCCACATCTTCTTATGATGCCAAATTGTATTCCTTATCTAGAGAAATGGAAAGGATGATGGAGAGACTTGTTGTATCTGAAAGAAATCCTCCTAGATAAAATCAACCTGCTCCACAAATTCAAAATCCTAACTTCAGAAGAAATCCTCCTCAAATCAGGCAGAGAGATCCCAGGGATCAAAGAGAACAGAGGGGTCCTGATCAACAGATCAGACCACCCCTACAGAAAAATTCTGCCGATGAAGGAGAAGAGGTAATTGAAGAATTGGAGGACACACACATAAACCTCATGGGCATTCACGATAATGAAGCTATTTTCCTCACTCAGGAAGAGCAAGAACTTTTCCTTCTCTCTCAAATGCAGGTGAGTGAAGAAGATGAAGAGACTGAACAACAGGCATTTGAAAATGCCATTATTGAGGTACATAGGAAGTACAATTTGTGAAGTAAAAAGACAGATGAAAATTCCCCAAAAAAGGTAACCGAAACGAAGAAAGTGTTCAAAAACAAGAAAGCCCCTGAGCCTTCTACCAAAAAGATCCCTGAGAAAGGTAATGTTGAAGCTCCAGCAAAAAGAAGCCTTACCATTTTACAAAGATCAAAGCAGACTAAGGTTTCATCAACCAACCCACCAAATACTTCTGCCCAGAAGACTATGGTGGATAAATTAGAATTGTTGAGCCAAAGCAGAGCACCTACTCCTTTCAGCCTCGAAGCGGAATTAGCCAAAGTGAAAATTCCCATTCCCCTTTCTGAGTTGATGAGTAAGGATGTTTAATGATCGTGGGTGATCAAAGTGCTGAGCATTGAACCTGATATAGGCATGAAGGCCTTAACCGTCAGATCGACGAATCATTCGAACACTGTAAATCTTACCGACGATCAACCTGAACTCCTATTTGGTTCTGAAGTTGATGGTTAGATTGACACTGGTGCTGTCACTCCTTTTTACATCAGCCTTAATATACACGACCTGATTCTACATAATGCTATGTTATATTTAGGTGCTTCCCATAACCTGATGCCTAAAGCAGTGATGGCAAAACTAGGACTCGAGGTCACCAAACCTTACAAAGACTTACACTCTTTTGACTCCAGCAAAGTCAGATGCATCAGATTGATCAAAGACTTGTGTATCACTCTAGTTCAGAATCCGATAAAAAGCATGGTTATGGATGTTGTGGTCGTAGACATTCCTGCAAAATATGGTATGTTGTTGTCCAGATCTTGGGGGGCCAAGTTGAAAGGTACTTTGCAGTTGGATATGTCGTATGCCACCATCCCAGTATTCGGGCAACAGAGAAGACTGTATAGAGAGACGTTGATGAAATATATGGTCAGCAACCAAGAAAAGCCACATAACTATCCTCTGTACTCTGCACATTCTGACTTGGATTCCTTTATCCTATATAACGACGGAGATACGAGAGAGCAAATCGCTCAACTGGAATAAGATACACTTGATCTGAAATAAGGCCAAGAGATTAGTGAGGCAGAAAGAAAGAAAAATGTGATAAGTGAAGAATTGCCAGTAGATTTCTGGAGCATGGACTTCGATGGAGCTGTAAGTAAAGAAGGAGCTGGAGCAGGAGTTTGGTTGCACAATCACAAATCCAGGTATTCAGAAAACCATTCTTACAAATTGAATTTTCAATGCACTAACAACATAGACGAGTACGAAGATTTGATGCTCGGTTTGAAACTACTAAAGAAGGTTGGTGCCAAACAAATCATGGTAAGAGGGGACTCCAAATTAATTATCAAACAAATTAAAGGTGAGTATGCAAAAAAACACCCCCATCTCAGAGCTTATAGGAATGCTATTTTGGATTCCCTTAAATGTTTCACTAAAGTTTATTTGCAGGTGATGCTCAGGGGACATAATATTTTAGCAGATGGGTTAGCTACGTCAGTGGATACGTGCTAGATACATTTTCATTCCACTCGCCCTTACACGGTGGAGGTGAAGTGTAGACCGACTATCCAAGACAACATCAAATACTGGCAGGTATTTGGGAACGATGACCAAATTGAAGATTTTCTACAATGTAAGAATGATTTTGAGTGTACAAACATATACTTTGAAAATGAGGATGAAAATGTAAATAAATCTGATTTTGGAAATCGTAGTGTAAATAAGATAGATTCAGGAGAGTCAGGTGAAGATGAGATAGAATCTGATGTTTTTCACTTAAAATGTAATTTTTTACCTAGGGGTTTAGTTCCTTTAGAAGACCTTTTTGATTTTAATGATGTAGCTAAAAAACCAAAAATAGAAGCCAGTGGTAAAGAGGTTGAAGACGTTAAGACAGGGACAGAAGAGAAACCCAGGATAGTAAAACTTTCTAAATCCTTACCTCCTGAGCAGAAACTCAAATACATTGAACTTTTCAAGGAATATGCGGATGTGTTTGCTTGGGGATATGAAGATTTAAAATCTTATGACACGAGCATTATACAACATAGGATCCCGATAAAGGAAGATCAAAAAACTTTTAGAAAATAAAATTAGAAGAATCAATCCCAAGTTACTTCCCCTGATAGAAAAAGAAATAAAAAATATGTATGATGCTAAAATCATAGTTCCCTTACGATTTTCCAAATGGGTTTCAAATCTGGTCCCAACCCGAAAGAAGTCTGGAGAAATCAAGCTTTGCATTGATTTCCGAAACATGAACAAAGTTTCTCTAATGGACAACTACCCATTGCCAAAAATGGACCACATATTACAAAAGGTAGTTGGATCCAGCCGAATCTCCTTACTGGATGGTTTCTCAGGCTATAACCAGGTTCTCGTCCACCCAGATGACCAAGAGAAAACAACCTTCACAACACCTTAGGGCACCTTCATGTACGTGAAAATGCATTTTGGGTTGATCAACGCTGGGGCCACTTTCCAAAGAGCGATGGACATCGCTTTTGTGGAAGAACCTTGCAAATTTATTGTCATTTATCTGGACGATGTAACTGTTTATTCCCAATCTGATGACGAGCACTTAAGAATTCTTAGAAGAGTATTTGAGAAATGCAGGAAATTTGGGATTTCTCTGAATCCTAAGAAAAACAATTTTAGATTAGAGGAAGGTAAACTATTGGGGCACATAATCTCTAAGGACGGAATTAAGATAGATCTCAGCAGGATAGAAGCCATTCAGAAACTAGAACACCCAAGGAATATCAAAGAGTTACAGTTTTTCATTGGAAAAATATTTTGTCTGAGAAGATTCATACCTAACCTGGCCAAGCTTCTCAGGAACATCACAAACATGTTAAAAAAGGATACAAAAATAAAATGGGACATTGAATCTAAGTAGTCTTTTGAACAAGTTAAACATGTGCTCACACAGGCTCCAGTCTTGATCAATCCTGATTTTACCAAAGAGTTTTACCTTTTTTCTTTCACTTCTGAACATACCATTGCATCAGTATTACTATAGAAAAACAGTGAAGGGTACGAACAACCCATAGCCTTTTTCAGTAAAGCATTAATAGATGCTTCTTTGAATTATAAAATAATGGAGAAACAAGATTTTTCCTTGGTGAAAGCCATAAAGGATTTTAGAGTATATATTCTCCATTCCCACCCCATCACATACGTTCCGAATACGGTAGTAAAAGACATTTTAACTCAGGACAATCCAGATGGCTGAAGAGGAAAATGGATTGATATCATTCTGGAGTATGACATAGAGATTAAGCCTACTAAAATGATTAAAGTTCAAGGCCTAGCAAATTTAATGGATGAATCCAATTTCCATGCTCTTGATATTAATTTCTTAGCTGCAATAGATGGATAGGGAGAGTAGGCGACTCCAAGCATGAAAGAGGTATTTCTGAACTCTCCATGGTATGCAGACCTGATATTTGTTTTGCATAACTTATAAACTCCCCCTGGTCTGACCAAAACTAAAGCTAGGTTTTTGAAATTGAAAGCATTAAAATTTTGCATTCTAGAAGGTAATCTATATTGGAAGGATCCTGGAGGTATTTTGTTGAATTGTTTGTTAAAAGATGAAGATGACAAAGTATTGCAGGATTTTCATGCAGGAGACTGTGGTGGTCATTTGAGCTGGAAGACCACAACTAATAAAATTATCAGGGCTAGGTTCTATTGGCCTACGCTGTTCACCGATGTGCATCGGAAAGTGAATTCGTGTCATAAATGTCAGGTTTTCGAGGGTAGAAAAAAGCTCCTTCCTTTGCCCCTGAAACTAATCTCTGTTGAAGCTCCTTTCCAGCAATTGGGATTAGACTTTATCGGAGAAATACATCCTCACTCTTCGAGCCAACACGGGTGGACTCTTACTACTACAGACTATTTCACAAAATGGATCGAAGTTGTACCAAGCGGGCAAGCTAATGATTCCGTCATTATTAAATTTATTGAAAATAATATCTTGTCTCGTTTTGGGTGTCCTAGAAAGATTATCACTGACAATGTAGCTTCTTTTCGATCTAAGAAGCTCATAGAATTTTGCAACCAATATCATATTGGTTTGGGTCATTCCACAACTTATTATCCATAGGGAAATGGGCTGGCGAAGTCATTCAATAAGACCCTAGTGAACATTATTAAGAAGACTTTGCAAGAAAAAAAGAAGTCATGGAATAACAAGATGGTTTTCGCACTATGGGCCGACAGACTGACCACCAAAAGGTCAATTGGTATGTCACCATATCAGCTAGTCTATGGCACTGAAGCAATTTTTCCCACTTCCTTAGGAGTTCCTGTCATGAAATTTCTACAAGAGATGCAAGCCGAGTCGAACGACTCCCAAAGAAGGATAAACCAGATGATCCACTTACAACAATCCAGAGAAGAAGTATACAACAAAACTTAGGTTGTCCAAGAAATCATTAAGAAGATCTTTGACAAAAGAACTAAAGAAGATGACTTTGAGCTAGGTGACTTGGTTCTAAGATGGGATGATCGAAATGAGGATAAGCGGAAGCACGGAAAATTCAACAGCCTATGGAAGGGACCTTACATGATTCAAGCAATCAGAGGAAATAATGCCTTCTTGCTCAACAAAAACAATGGGACAAATCCTCCAGGAGGACCTATAAATGGAAGAATGTTGAAGCACTATTCATCTCCTTAGTAGGGACCTACATTCACACTTTCCATTGTACAAACCATTTTCATTTTGCTTACAAGTTTTTGAGTGAAATAACTTTGATCAGATGGTTGAAGCCCACAGAGAAGGCCCTAAGCCATTGAACATTGTCTTCCAGTTTTCAAAAATAAAACCAATCAACCAACAAAGGCAACTATGGAAAAAGTTTTTCAGAACATCAGGAATCAGAATTTTTGGCACTTCACAAGGAGAGTACCATCCCCAGGTGGAGTTGTTCTTATAACCCTATAATTTATAGGATCAACTGGTGACTGAAATGTTATCTCTTTAGTGTTTTTTGTTTATCAAATGATTTTCCATTCTGCAAATAATTTGAGAAAAGGAAAAAGAAAAGAAAAGAAAAAGAAAAGAAAGAAAAATAATAAAAGAGGGCATAGAAGAAATTCAATAGAGCCCTATGTAATAACAATGATTTGGTCCATGCCATTCAAGCATGGCCAAGTTATTTTAAATTTAGGTTGATAGGAGTAGTGAATAAGCTTGGCTAAACTGTTTAATCTTAGCCAAGCTATTTAGGTTAGTTAGTGAATAAATTTGACCAAACTGCCTAATTTTGGTCATATAACCCCAGGATAGAGTAATTTCTTAGTCCAACAGTTTAATCTGGGATAATTGTCATAGGTAATTAGGTTAGAGCATAGGGTAGTTTGCTTTATCTCAATAAAACAAGCATGATGATCAATGTTGAACCATATCTTTGAAGTTTAAAGGGTTTGATGTCTAACCCCTTGGTGATAAAAACATGGAAAAGCTTGGGAAAAACCACGATATGCACTTATCCTAAGTTTTTCAGAGCACATGTGCCTTCGCGCTCACAGTTAAGCACAATGCATAGATGAACGACTAGAGAGCGAACACCCAGATCTACGGTTGACAAGTCTTTCCAGAC
>SNQJ01S0016119.1:25269-56451 GCA_010110895.2 Picea sitchensis
GAAATATTTGGAACACATAATACATCATTGAAATGAACATTTTCTACCTAAACTGTTCCATATCCTACAACACTAAGAGATCTATCATCACCAACGAATATTTTCTTGGTGTTAAATTCATTTAGAGCAGAAAATATGGCTTTATCCTTAGCCATATGATAAGATGTTATTGAATCAATAAGCCACTCATCAGAAGAAGACGAAGTAGTAGTAGAAGGTGTATTGAAGGAAAAACCAGGAGCAGAAAGTGCATGTCCATGAGAAGAAGAAGAATCAATACTGATGTTGTGCTTCTTCATCGTTGCTTCTAAGGGTGCCATCTTCTTGAAACATTTGGACTCATCATGACCATCTTTATCACAAAAGTTGCAATGTTTGTTAGTATTCTTACTTTTATATTTTGCTCCTTTGTCACCATTAGGAGCTAAAGTTGTCTGAGCAGGTTTGGGACCCTTATGTTGTTTGTTGTTGTAGCGAGGATATTACTTCTTAGTATACTTGGGTTTGTCTTTCTATTGGGCAACTAAGGCTTTGTTGGAGGTACCTACAGTGTTGATCACTCCAAGTTGTACAAGCTTATCTTCCTCTCTAATCAAAGAAGCACAAAAGGACTCAAGAGTGGGTTTTTCATAAGATTTACCTAGAGCCTCTCTCATGGCATAAAAGGTAGATACAAACACATAATATGCACTACCTAGCTTAGAAACAATAAGATATATGCAATGCTCTTCCTCCATTTTTATCTTACATTCTTCACATAAACTTGTGAGTGTTTTAAACTTAGATAGATAGTATCCAAGGCAAGAAAAATCACTTGGACTCAAGGTCAGTATTTTATTTTCTAACTGTTGTGCTCGAATAATATTGAGTTTACCAAACACAAATTCAATCATGTTCCAAGCTTCTTCGGGGTCATCAATTCCTTGAAGGTGGTACCTTAAATCAGGAGAGATGGACATTATGATTAGTCCATGTGATTCATCATTCCTATTATCCAATTTAACTTTCTTATCATCATCAGTGGGTGTTGTTTCCTTTCCCAAGGTAATTCGATACAGGCCTTTACTTCTTAATAAATTTTCCATATGGGATTTCCATTGGAAGTAGTTGTTGCTGGTAAGAAAGACATTACTTGTAGAAGCCATATTAAATATGCAGATAATGTGGATTTAAAAACTAAAACTAATGATCTAGATGGAAAGATCTCGAAAAGTTATGTGGTTTTTAAAAAACTGACATTGAAAATAGACTTCCGATGTGAGAGTTATGCCCTTTTAAAAAAAAGGCATAAATGATAACCAAATAACCATGTGATAGTGTAATCTGCTTTATGAAGTGACCCACTTTTATAAAGACAAGTGGGGATCACTTTTACAATGAAGTTACCTTATAACAGAAAATTTGCATGCAAAATAAATAACTCTAAAATAAAATATAAAGCTACTTATAGTGATTCACTTTTATACTTGAAGTGAAATGCACTTTACAATATTTAGCATGAACTTTTTCAAAAAAAGTAAAAAAAGAGAGATTTGAACTCAATACCTCTTACTTAATAAGGCAAGTTTTAACCAAATGGTCTAGCAAAACATATTGTAATGTTCAGAAGGAGGATTGGGGTTGTTGTTGTTGTTGTTGTTGATGATGATGATGATGACCTTGGAGAGCATGCTAAATTGTTGTTGAAGAAGACGGTCTTGGAGAAAATTTCTCTTCTCAATGACAACAAGGGTTAGATCTCAGTTAGCTTACCCGGAAGATGCACCTTTTCCTATCTGTTTCTGATTTGCCGAGATTGCATAGGGCGAGGGGAAAAGAGCATACACAAATATAAAAGAGCAAAAACCCAGAAATAAAAAATACAAACTGAAACAAAATCAAAATAAAACTTTGCAGAAATTTTAAAAATGTGTATTCAGACTTTATACCTCTGGATCTGATTGTAATGGTCATATCTTGGGAAAACGGAAAACTTTTCGAGTGAAACGAAAAGTGTTCTTGAATGAAACGAGTGTTCCATATGCAATGGAATAGTCCTCCCAGCCTATAAATGTACGGAAATGACAGAAAGTGGATATGAGGCAACTCGACTTCACGATCTTGATCTTCAACAGGAGCGGGTCTTCAAACAGGCTCTGATACCATGTTCAACAACATAGGTATTCCAACAGAGGGAGAACACCTTCAGTAACCACTCACATAACTAGATCAAAGATCAACACATCGATGTTTTCATGTGGTAAAACCCCTACGGGCAAGCATCCATGGACCCAGCCAACGTGACCACTTGGAGCAGTTTATTAATGCAAAGAAAAAGATTACAGAGAGATTTTACAAGATATTTTCTCAGAATTGATCATCGTAAAATGACCCTCCATGCTCTTTAAATAGAGATCATGGAACAACCGGGTGTTAAGCCATGGATCAATGGTTGTTAAGATCGAGGAGAGTATGAACCGTCAGATCACTCTATGTCGGGAACATATCGTGACCGTCGAATTTCTTAACTACAAATGCATGCTAATGAATACTAAAGAAACACACTATAAAACAAACTTTTACCCAACGACACAATAGCTCAAGTAGATCTTACTAACTCCTAAGTGTCTAAATATCCTAACAGGGAAACAAGATGAAAATGGCTTGATACCCCCTGGGGTGACCCGGGAAGTGATCCTAGAAGATTGTCAAAAAGAACGGGGCTGTAAAAGGATATGAAAAGCCTTTTTACAATTTGTTACAACTATGTTTGGGATAGTATTTACAACTTCAATTTTTGGTTTGTGGATGAAGGGAATACTAACAAAAGGTTTGACTTTAAATGTATTTTAATGGTGATTTTTTTGTTATTAACACATGCCTTGGCCACCACATTGTTTTGAAGGTTATCCCGAACAACAAAACAAATCCTGAAACTATGCTAAACATTATAAGAAGAGTAATCTTAGTATACCACAGTGGTTAGGTTGAAGATTTCCCCATGTAGTTCAAAGAAGCAGGGATTAGCCACTTCTCGTCACTAGCGCTTTCGAGCTCTTAAAGCTTCTTGGATGGAAGAAGGATACCTGTGAAAAAGGAAGAGGCCCATGACCCCCCTAAAGGGAGTTTTAGCTGAGATTACCCAAGAAAAATTGTATTCCAACCAAGATGAGTTATTCAACTCCTTGATCATGTGGTACTAAGGAAAGGCCACTCTATTTATACTAATTAGACAACTTCTGAGGGGATCCTGATGAAGACTCCATGTATTTGACTCTTGGTATCCTATATAATTTAAATTTATTGAAATAAAGGGTCAGGCCATCCATGTGGCGAGGACACGTCTTGCTTTCACACACCTGCCTCCTGGTCACTAAATTTGAAATCTATCTAAAACTTATACAAAAAATAATTAAATAGGTATGTGACATATATGTCACGGCTAAATAATATGTATATGTATGTAGCTAAATAGCACAAGTTCTGTTTTGAGTGTATGGGGTGGACCCTTGCATTGTTTTCAAGTGTTTTACGGTTTTTGTGTATTTAGCATGTTGATTTTTGCATGGGCCCTTTAGAGGAAGCCACCTAAAGATTAGTCAATGAAACATTGTACAATGAAAATATGACAAAATTAACTAATTACAAGTAAATGATTACACCATTCAACCCAAAGGAATGGGTTGAGTCTCTTTGTGAGTGGCAAGGCTTCCATGTGCATGAAAGTCCCAATTGATTACTTGTATGGGGATTGGAAGTTTAGTGATTGGAATTTTAAAATAGTGATGATTATCTATGCAAGTACAGATCAGATTTTATAAACATAAATTTGTAGATAAACTACTCAAACTATCTACACAAACAAAACATATCAACATGGGTATGTGTTCCAAATATTTTGGAATGAGTGCAAGTGAATATAAGGTGAATATAAGAGTGATTGGGTAGATTTACCGATCTGATTTGATGTTTTTTCTTCGATGTCCTACTGGCCCCTTTGTCTCAAATAGTTATTTAGGTGGTCCCCAACAACTTAGGAGAGGCAAAGTAGGTGATTGAATTGTATCTTTGTAGGCAAACAACGAAATTTTAGTTTTTATATATGAAAAAAATGAAATAAACGAAACATAAATTTGCAGGTAAAAGATATATAACAACCAACTAAGATGGTTGTCTCGTGGGGGGGAATTGACCAAAATGGTCAATTTTCATTTGGTACATCAAGGTTAATGGTAGGAAAACATAACAGAAATGTACATGAATGGAAAGAGGAAGAAAACAAGTATGAACAACCAACTAAAAATATTATTTGAGGGTTTTCATAAGGGGCCCCAGGACTCCCGGCCGTTATCTAAGGCTGAATACAACTGAGTACTTCAGAAAATTTGCACTAAAACACATCCAACAAGTTAAACAAATATGTTAGAAAATGAAAGCAATCAATTTAAACCCAAGGAAGCAACAACAAACACCTATCTAACTAATGCCTCTTAGAGATAGCTAGCATAACAAGTATTACGTTTACCCCTCAACCCTTAACCAACAAGTGACACATTGAACAACTAAAATCTAACAAGTATCACACACATAAAGAGTCTTGGAAAATTTCAGCAGATATTTGTTATTATTTCATCCTCCTTTTTTACAATGCCAACCCTCTTATTTATAAAGGATAGGTGTATTCTTAGGGTTAGGTCACAAGACACTTGTCACTTTTGGAAAAGTGACAAGTGGACCAACCCTAAAGTATTTTTGTCTTTTTAGCAAAAAGTAACCTTATCCTAAAAGAGAATCTTATCCAAAAGGGAATATTATCCAAAAGGGAATCTGATACAAAAGGGATCAAATCAAATTTGATTTTACCTCTTAATTACAATGTATATATACCAAAAAACAAATCATGCGAGACTACATATTACAAAAAGTCATTTTTCATAAAATGACAAAATCAATATGCCACATCACCATTTTCCTTGTGATTTGTGCCATCCCAAAGGCTCTTTTATTTCTTCCATATTTTGTAGTTGTAGCTGAGGTGATTTAGGAGAGTTCAAGGCCATCCATGGCTTCTGAAATCACTAGGACAAAGGCCCAAGGTGTGGAGAAATTCCAGAGTTTCTTAGGATGACAAGGGGCCTTTGGAATTTAGTCATTGTATGTAATGAAATGCCCGATGTTCAGGATCTTTTCAGACTTGATTATACCCTCCCTTTTTGTCCTATAAGTTTCCCTTTGAGCTAGTCTAAGCATGACTTCGATTTGGGCTTGTTTCGATGAAGGCACCTCCTGGGCCTGAACCATGAGAGGATTTTCCCCTATACCAAACAAACACAAAAATGTTCTTTTCTTTTCCCATGCTATATCTATGTCTTCTACCTTTCTGTTTCCTTTCATTTGGCACAAATCCAACTCCGTATGAGTAATATATGGCGCAAAAAGGTACGCGGGAACGAGCTGGTCGAGAGACTGATCAAGGAAAATTTTAAATTGGGGAAATTTTTTGGGATGGAAAACATAATTGATAGGCTGCTACAGGATTACATACCTATAGCTGAATGGGTTTGTTGGCATAGGGATAGACCCAGGGTTCAACGTTTCAATAGCACATGAAAAAAACCCTAACTACCGGCCCTTTTGGCAACACCTGCGAAGCAGGCGAAGTCTCACCTGAGGTAGAGGTAGGGGGGGTTACAGGACTCAAGTGTCTGTAACCAATATGGGACAAGGATATGTGTTTATAATACTTCACAGAGTACTTAGGAACAACACACATTAATTCATTATCTTTAATCACATCGGAGATCAAACCCTAATTACAGATCGATGCAGTAACAATGACAAAATATACATCGCACTTAGCATCAAAAGTTAGATTTAACACATTCAACATATACAAAGCATTAAACATTTATAGATCTATCTATCATTCATATAATTCCATGCTCTGAGAAGATTCATAGTATAAAATTATAACACAAAGCAAACCATCAACACAAGATTTACGTGGTTCACCCCAATGTGGGGCTACGTCCACCAACTGCTTCTTCTTCTTTATTATGCTCCAATATATTACATTCATCTACTCCTGTGCATTAAGCCATAGAGCCAAGATTTGCACCAGATAGGTGATCAGCGCACTACGCACCAGATCCACCTTCCCAAAATCGGGTTAATGCACAGAGCCAACTCCTTTAATAAGAATAGAGCCTTACCTACACGATCTGTTGCACAAAGCAACTCAAAACTACTTGCCTCTTGCACTTACCTTCCTACGACTTACTTAGCTTCTTCTACCTTACAATATTTTCTTATTTATACTTTTAAATTCCTTACAAGAAGGCCTAATCATGGGTAACCCCATGGGTTGACATCCCATAACCCATTACATAAATGCTAATGAACCCCTTGCTGGGTCCACAAAATAAGTGAGATCCCATGATCTCAGCTCCGCCTGGGTGCTCCATATTCAACTAGCCTGTTGAAGTCCAAAAAGTGGTAAAACCCGACCAATGTTTCCTCAAAACTTGGTCGAGGGCCAACAGGCCCCCAACACTCACCTATGACTCATCCTGAGTCACGTTGCTTTGAAGGCCTCAAGATTAGATCGAGCTTCCTCAACATTTTTCTTCGCCTGAGCTTCCTTCTCAGTGAACTCTTATATCATTTTCTTTGTAACAGGCCCTTCGAGGCATTTTTCCACTGTCGCAACCACTTGGTATAGCTATGAACCTTGTCTTTCGATCTCTTCAAACACTGGTCGGGCTTCCTCCTGTACTAGTTTTAGCCTTTGTGTGACCTCCATGACTCTACCCTGGATGACAGTAATCTACTGATGGTCCATGCGTTGTTCTTGTGATCTCTTCATTCTCTCGATTGCAGTGAGTAACTTCATCTACGCTTGTATTTTCATTGTGTGCTATTGCGCCTCTTGTAGCTGTGATTCCAACCTCCTGAGCTTTGGGTCTTTCGTGAGGTGTTCATAGGTCTATGCACTTCTGTTGCTTAGCTACTTTCATTCTGAGGTGAGGAATCTGATCCTTTCCACTATGCTCTTAGTGGCTTCCTCCCTCTGGTCACACACTTCCTGCAGAGTGATAGGTACTACTTGAAGCTCCAACTCCATTACCCTTTCTTAAAGATGTTGGATTTCCTCAGCGTGCTTCGTCACTTGAAGCTCAACTGCCTCGTGTTCATCCTGTGTCAAGCCTGGCATAGAGAAAAGTTCTTTTATCACCACTTCCTTGATTGCATCCTAGTCTGCGAGAAACTGGTCCTTTTCCTTTTGTATCTTCTCTTTGTCTCTCTTAAGTATTTCCCGAAACCCATCTCTCTCATTTTCATACGCAGTTGCACAGTACCGTGAAACTCGCAGTTTCTCCAAGATCTGCTCTTTTTCTTTCTTTGGAGCTTTTGTAGCCTATTCCTTCTCTTCTTGGACTCACAGAAGCTGAGCCTCTATTGCATCTACCAATATTCAAAGTTGGGTTGGTTCATCCCCGAACTTTGCAATCTCCGATGAGGAGGGCATAGTAGGTACTACGCGGATAACTTGAATAGATCGTTGTATCTACTTTAGATCTTTCTCAAATATTACATACAACTCTTCTTGCCTCATGCCATATCTATGTAACAAGTCCTCAGAAGCACCCTCCATCGCTCCACGGACTAGACCAATGTCATCCTCTGTGAGTATCGCCTCTAGTTGGGGATTACTTGTGCAGGTCTTCTTTCTTGTTGAAGGTTTCTGCGGAGAAACCTTCCTCTTCTTCGATGTTTTGGTCTCGGTAGCGGGGTCCTTCGACGATGTAGCTTCACCTTCTCCTTTATTTTCTATTTCTTTCCCTCCTCCTTCTTGATTCACTTTGTCTCCTACTCCTTTTGTAGGTGATTCAGTTCTACTTTCTTATGATGCGTTGTCCTTCTCATCAGTTTCTATGTTTTGGATTTCCTCCTTTTTCTTCTTCTTCTTCACGTTGGTCTGTCTGACATGCTCGACCCGGGTGACCAAGGGGATTCCTATGATGTTAGGTTCAGAGAGTTCTACATCATCAAATGGTATAAGGAACTATGATGGCCACTCCTTCGTGATCTATTCCATATGTTCATCTGTCAACTTATAGTAGGATTGTAATTGCTCTTTTCTCTCATCCCTATGCACAATGATATAAATGAAGTGTCAATCTACGTGAAACTTAGATAATCGTATTTACTGGTGCAATGTTCATGGTTTCATGTGTGGGAACGACTCAATAGAAAACTTCAGCTGCTAATAGTAGGCATGGAACACTTCGTTCAACTGCCACTACTTTGACATGTCAATCACATACTATAGGGTTGAGAACCTCGTGGCCAACAGCTCCAATGGTTCAATATCCAGGAAGGATTCTCCTTATGGATTTTTCCAAGTGACAAATGTGATCAACACAATAAAACAATTGAAATGGAACTTGTATCCTTGATCATGTGCTTCGCAGAAGTCTTTCTTGAGCTCGTTGACAAGGTATTTCTCCCAGTTCATTTGTATCCCCTCCATGCATTTCCCTGCGAGGTCCACCAAGAACCCGATGACTTGTGTGGGGAAGTTATTTCTAATGAGCTTGTCAGCTATGAGCTGACAAGCTAGGCTACTACACCATCTTGGATGGAGGCTACCTTGTAGCCTCACTTTCCCTTCTCCACTTCTTTGTATGCCTCCTTAATGTATTGTGAAAGGGAGCGATCTAAGGTCTTCCCTGGGTAGAACTGCTAAGGGTCAGGTTCCTTCATGCATAGTGCTATGATCCGGTGGATCAGTGTCGGATCCACAATAATTTTCTTGTCGAGCCACATGTATCCTCCATGATAGAACGACAAGAGGAGTTTAACGCAAGCGTTAACCTCCTGATGTCAGCCAAAGTGAGGGATCTGCATGAAATTCAATATCATGGACTATGCTATCTCCTTAATCCATAGTTAGGAGATGATGCAAGGCTTCTTCCAGGTTGTCTTCATCAAATATCTGTGAGGCGTGAGCATCACGTAGTTCTTTCTATCACCAAGGTTGAAATTGTTGTTCTTCAAGGATGGGATCTGTCCCAACTGGCTTCCCTATACATGTATCCCCTTTGGTATGTATGCGGTGATCAATTTATACTCAAATTATCGTGAGCTAAACACTCCATCCAAAGGCGTGATGTAATCAATTAAGATCGACAAGATCTACTTCGCATTAGCCAGATCATCGTGATGCTTACTTCGCTTCTCAGTAGAAGGGTTAGTACAGCCCGAACGTCGTCCAATCGAGGGGGAAGCCTGCAGTCCCCTAGTTGACGATGCCTGTACTCCCTCATACAAATATTTATTAGCCATAAATGTATTCAAAACCTCTTCAACATATTTCTCTAGCTCAGTGCACTCGGTTGACATTCTTACTGTTAACAAATAATTCGAGGTAGATAAACAGATAGCAGGGTAAACAACATATGGTGAGGTTTTATATAACAACTCGACACACAAAATCACTTCTTTGTTATCTTAGATAATCACGGGTAGAAAAAATTGGTCCTGGTGCAGCGTCCGATGGGTTAAATAAGCGAGTGTCGTAACAAATTCCTCCAACGGACATGAATGCCTCCATTAATGTGAATATGTACGTTAGGGTCTGGTATCAACGTCGAATGACGATCTATCCACCCATAAATCTATTTCCTAGTCATCATGGAGCATCGTTCTAATGGTCGGGGTGCCTCCAACGGTCATATAACTTAGCCAGGGTGAAGTCCCATTCTGCGTGGTTGTGTTGTTTCGACAAGGTTCAGAGCTTGCAAGCCTCCCTCCTGCGAAGTCTTCTATGTCACTTCCTATAAATTTTCTAACTTGGATTTCTTCTTACTAATCTTACTTGCTTTATTTCCTGTGATCAAAGTCCCTCCAATTGTTTTTGGATTTCTTTTTCCATTCCTATTCTTATCTTCTCTTAGCATACTAGCTTCACATTGTTGATGAGCTCTCAAAGGGTTCAAAGGTAATACCTCTTCTCTTATTAACTCCACGGTGGGTATTCTTCATTATTTCATGGATAGGTCCTTCAAACCTTCTTTTGTTCTTTCAACCTCGATAGCTAATTCTCTGAGGTTATGTTTCTTCGACTCAACTTCTCGTTCTTTTATGAGTCGATCTATTTTCCTAGCTATGAAATCCCTTAGTTCTTTATTTTTATTTTCTGTAGCTTCTTCCTATTCTTTCCTTCTAATCCAATCCTTATCGATCCAAGTCGTTCCTAACAAAATTGGAAAAGGGGCATTTTTCTCAAAAAACCTCATAACTTCATATTCTTCTTGAGTCGATGTTCCATGGATGATAACAAGTACATTAGTAACTCTTCCACATAGGTTTATCATATTTCCTTTAAACAAGCCTATCCTTCCCAGTGAAGGTACCACTGTAAGCTTTCCCAAAATTTCCCAAGTTCTTTCTGATAATATTCACTTGCATTTCCTCATCCATGACACAGTCTATGTCGAAGTCTCCTATTCTTGTATTTATGTGCTATTTTTCTTTCAAGATATTTGATAAACTAACATGTTTGTGATCATCCATTACTTCTTTTAACTGTACTAACATAGTTTGATATTTCTTTGATTCTTTCACTTTATGATTCTCTAACATGCTCTTATTTTCTTGACTCATGTTCATTTGTTCAACTTTAGCAATCATCTTTGGACAGTCCTCAACTTCATGACCAACAACTTTACAATAGAGACAAATAGGACCTACACCAGGGCATTACTTAGCAAGATGTCCCGGTCTTCTATAGTTATAACATAATGTCAATCCTCTCTTTCTCTTGTATGTTCCCAAACTTCTTATGTATTGCGCACTAGGATCACAGTGTTGGACCTGCAATCTGCAAAAATGCTTTCTAGGTTCTTGCATCCACTTGTCAGTCCAAAAATTCTTTCTATGCATAGGAATAACATATCTTTCTCTATTTCTATCAAATTTATTCAGATCAACTCTTTCTTCTAATTGTACCCTAGCTTTCATACTAGGATAGAATCTATCAAACATAACTATATTCATGCTTTTGAAAAAAAACTTTCCACTTATATTAATCTATCTAAGAAAAAAGATTTACTTCTTTCAAGATCTTAAATTTTTTCTCCAGATCGAGTTTCTTTGTTAGCATAGATCTTTGTAAGTCAAGTATAATACTGCGCACTACAACAGCAGATCTACGCACTAAGCTTCTCTTTTATTTCAGTTCCCAACAATCACAGTTTTAGGTTCTGACAACGGAACCATTTGTTGGCACAGGGGCAGACCTAGAGTTCAACGCTTCAACAACACACCAACAAAACCCTAACTGTCATTCCTTTCGGCAACACCTTCGAAGTAGGCGAAGTCTCACCCAAGGCAGAGGCAGGGGGGGGTTACAGGACTCAAGTGTCTGTAATCAAGTTGGGACACAGATCTGTGATTATAATACTTTACAAAGTACTTAGGAACAACACACATTAATTCATTATCTTTAATCACATCGCAGATCAAACCTTAAGTACAGATCGACGCAGTAACAATGACAAAATATGCATCTCACTTAGCATCAAAAGTTATATCTAACACATTCAACATATACAAAGCATTAAACATTCATATATATATCTATCATTCATAACATTCCATGCACTAAGAATATTCACAGTATAACATTATAGCATAAAGAAAACCATCGACACAAGATTTACCTGGTTCAACCCAGTGTGGGGCTACGTCCACCAACTGCTTCTTCTTATTTATTATGCCTCAATATCTTACATTCATCTTCTCATGTGCACTAAGACACAGAGCCAAGCTTCACACTGGACATGTGATATGATAGAGGGAGGAGGTGGTGGAGGAATTGGTGGGTGGGAGAGGTGGAAATATTATGGGCGCGTGCGTGGAGGAGTGGGTATCAAAGTCAATTGAGGTGGAAGGGTGAGAGGAGCACGTAGGGTTTTTTGGAGGAGAAGAAGTTATGGAGGAGATGGGAGAAGGGAGGCACTGGGAGAAGGGAGGATCTTGGAAAGGGTATGGGAGAATTCATGCAGCCCTGAGAAGGAGGAAAAGAGGAGTGGGGAGAGGGAATGCGTGTGTGGGCTGGTGGGAGGTGGAGGAATGGAGAGGAAGATTATTGTTAGGGTTTGGGAAAAGGGATGTGTGGGTCTGTGCGTAGGGTTGTGAGGGAAGGAGATGAATGAAGGGAGAGGGGTATGCATGCACATGGGAGGAGGATATGGTGGTGGAGGTCAAGGACAACATGCAGGTGGAGGAAGAGTGGGCTTGCTGGGTATGCGTACAAAGTTTGTGGGTGTGGAGAGGAATGGAGGAGTTTTCACATAGGGATGGGAGACTGGTGGTTTATTTGTAGGAGAAGGTGATGGGGTTTAGAGGAGCTGGTGGTGGTGCCCCAGTGGTGGTTGGGTGGCCAACCACCTCAAATTAAATTTTTATTATTTTTGGGTTTTTGGGTTTTATTTCCATAGTTAGGAGAGGGAGGTTTTGGGTTCAAACCCCCTCCCCTCCTATTTTATTTCTGGGAAGTTTCTTGGGTTTTTTCAATAGAGGAAAAGGGAGGGGGTTGGGGTTCAAATCCCATCCTTGCAAATGGCCATGCACATGCCTCTAATTTCAGCCACAGTCAAGAATTTAATTCTCTAAAGGAGCCTTGGAGGCTTGGGCTTGGTGCCCAAGAGGGGTTCGAATCCCCTCCCCTTTGAATATTTTGCACACATAAAAATAATTGAATTCACCAACCAGTGAACATGAACCAACAAACATGATATATGAACCAACAATCAATTTGAAATATGAACCAACATTGATACAATCACTCTAAAGGTAGGAATAACACTCTTCCATGCAAAAAAATCACCACAATGAGCCTGTTTCTTTTTTGAATTAGAACTGACGAGGGTTTACCTGGCTATATGTTTGAATATTGTTGTATGGTTATAGCTAGATACCCAATGAAAACCTTCACTTTCTACCATGAAGCCTTCCTTCTTCCATTGAAGCCTATTTCAGAGCTCCTTCTCCCATTGGCCAAAATTCCAAAATGACTTGAGAGAGGGGAGAGGGGGGATTTTCTATTTTCAAATTTTCCAAATAAAATAAAATTCCCCAATATTTCATGAGGAAGGTTGTGTTCCCTCCCCTTGATTTTCCAATTTTTTTTTATTTCTTTCATTATTTTTCCACTATTTTTTTAATATCCCTCGAAAAATGTGCAAGTCAAAGGCGTACTTTGACTTTGATTTTGACCTTGCTACTGTTGACTTAGCCCCAAAAAGGTTGTTAGACGAGACAAAATCGGAATTGGATGCAGGGCACATCGTTAGAAAGGTATCGAAGAGCTCGTCGAGAATATGCAGTAACTAATCTAAAATAATGCTATTTCAGCCCTCAATTTCAGCCCAGAACAGTTGTCGACCCAAAAACCCTTGACTTGTTGGTGGGCCAACATGACACCCAATCTTGAGAAAGGCACCAAATCACCATATGATATACAATCGAGGAAAATGAAGTACCATTGGAAAGGTATCAATGATTAATTCGACCATGTGGCTATATATTTGTGTGTTGGATCCAGTAATGGTTGTTTTATCTATCATGAAACCTTGCTACGCAAGTTGGTTGCCCCCCTTTGCCCAAAATAATTGACCAAATTGTGACAACTCTAACTGGACCATCTGAGGTAAGAATGAAGGAAAAAAGGAGCCGTTGGAAATGTATTTCAGTCCATTACAATGTTGCATCACTAAATATCTGATTTAAAACTCTTTACTGACAATTTTTAAACCCCAAAGCACTACAACCAATCTGGTGTCTGAAATTGGTCATGAACTTGTGAAAGCTCGTTCTTACCAACTAGGGGTTGAAACCAAGCACAATATATACCTTTGGAAAGGTATCACACTTCCCTACACCATGTTTGGTTTTTCTTTTCCTTTTAAAACATAAATCAGAACAAAATCAGACCCAAAAGTCACAACTATTGGTTTTGGCCATTCGGGTGACACTAACTTTGTGTCCTTCATAGGAGGGTCATATGGACTCGAAATCGGTCTCATGATAGCCTATTGAAAAGTTTTCACTTATCCCTACAATATGGAAGAATTGTGTTTCAAAAAATGTGACCAGAATTCATTTTATCCTTTGGAAAAGTACCCCATCCCCAACGGACCCTCCTAGTGATAGGCGAAGGGGCCACCAATGTTAATGTTTTTTTGTAAACTACATGTTTATCTCATTAAATATGAATTGAATGGTCTTGAAATGATGAATTATCATGTGGGAGGGTTCACAACCCCTTGAAGCTGGACAACTGATACTCTTTCAAGGTCAGAGGCCATAGTAACTATGACCTCCGCCACTGTCTTCGACTGGAACGATAGCACAAAGGGACGCTTGTGGAGGAATGAAAGTGTAAAACACCATGTTGATCCCAGAGTAGATTTTTGGGTCAAACAATACTCACAAAATTGTTAGATATCGGGACAAATATGATGCTATGTGACAAGGAAGTTATAACGATGGAGTCGAAAAGCTAAATAATTTTGCACCTAACAAAGGAACTAGGGTTGTTGGATAGGAGATGACCCGAGGGTAGGAAAAATGGAAAAAGGAAGGAAATAATGAGAATGCAGGAGAAACAGGAAGGGATATTAGAAAGATGTGATGAAATTGGAGTTTTGCATAGTGGGAGAAGGTACAAGAAGTTGAGAACTATAGATAAAGAGAGAGAACAATACAATGAGTACTCAGAACATCACTCAGATATATGTATCATAGAAGTACAATAGACAGAGATAAAAGATGAATATATCCAATTCAATCCAGTTATAGAAGAACCAATAATTTCTTCCTGAGACAAGTCCTGGTATGAATCCACAACCTCATTTGCATCACTTGAATCTGAGACAATGTTTGAAGACCTTTTTAGAGAACTTGTAATTAGTATAGGAAGTTAGGGAAACAATAACCAAAGAAATAGTAGCACTAAAGTTAATTAAAATCAAGCAGTATCACCAAGAAGAGTTCCTACACCTAGCAACATCGTAGGAGTATATAACGCACTAATATTACCGTAGTTCAAAGGAATTGGATCCGAGGACCCGGAACAACATCTATTTGTATGTGAAACCATTTGGACTGTAAAGAACTTACACGATGATTTTTCAAAGATCATGTAGTTAGCAACGACCTTTAGAGGATGCATGATAGTCTGGCACATGAAGCTTCAAGGTACCATGCCACTAGGTCAAACAAGGACATTAGCAAAGATCACACAATCATTATTAAAAGAATTCATGAAACCAAAGTCATATTCATAGTACATTACTGAGCTCAAGGAGATCAAGCAAGTACAAACTAAGTCAGTATGGGAATTCAATCAAAGATTCAAATATGTGATGGGGAGGTTAAAATTCCAAATACCCGACCAACAACATAGAGAGTGGTTCATTGCAGTATTTCTACCTCACATCCAAAGTCCTTTAATACAACAAAAATTTATGTCACAGTTGGAACCATTGGAAATTGCTATGAATTTGGAAACCTCTTTGATCAGAGATAATAGTGGAATGGCACAAATACAAAACTAACTAGCCACATTAGCAATTCAATTGGAACAAATCATGAAGGGGAAAGAGAAACAGGAACAAGTATGGTGCACCAAGTGCATGACTAAAGGTCACCACAAATATGAATGTCCAACCTTTGTGCAGTAATTAGCAACTAGAGCACCAAACCCACTACCAGAAGGAGGATAATGAAAGATATGAAATAAATGGGGACGTATTCCCCATGAGTGCTAGTTATTAAAGAAATACTAGAGTACCCCAAGAAGATTATTATGTAGTTTTTGCAAATCAGTGGGATATGAAGCCAAGGATTGTCATGCATTTGATGTAATGAGGGAGAGCACATTAGACATGTACAGAATTCAGGAAGAGAATGTTGTGACAGAAGGAGGAGGGAAGTATAATAATCCAAGAGGATTTAATCAAGGAAACCAAGGAGGATTTAGTAGGTGTATAGGTATAGAAACCTTTTGGATAGGAGAAAGATCCCCCATAACATGTTATAACTATAACTAACCAGGATACCTAGTGTAGGATTTCCAGAATCCCTGTGCGACATGCACTTATTGTAAGACATTAGAACATGCAAGAAAAGACTTTCCACAATTGTTGAAAAAATGGCAGGCCAAAGGTACTAAAAAATAGAACCCAAAAATTTAAAAGATATCAGTTGAGATAAGGGAGGAAGGACCCAAAATATAATTTGTTACATTTGGAGGAACCAAAATAGGGACAAATGTAACCAATGGAAGGAAACAAACTGAGTAATGGGTAAATAAGTCAATAGTACCCATGCCAACATTGGATCCACGATATGAAAAAAAAACTTATAAAGGATAAGGGAGGAACTTTTGTGACAAGAGTGGGAAGTGTAAACATCTTTTGTACCACATATGGTTGATAGGATTCCCACCAAGGACTAGGCCATGACCAAAGGATCACTGGAGAAGTTAAGTACCTTAGGAAAGTTTTTGAAACGTTGCTTATCACTGTGCTCAAGGGAAGGAATTTCATACATTTTTCTCTATGATCGATGGTTTCACTCAAGGGAAGGAAGTCCCTACTAAAAAGAAAGTAGTGAACCATCTCCTGCACAAGAAAAGAACTAATGGAGATTTCAGGTTCAGTGCGTAGATTGGAGAATACAACATAGAAAATGTGATCTTAGACTTAGGGTCCGATATGAATGTGCTACCTAAGAAGACATGGGAAATAATGGGGAAACCCAGGTCAGTGTGGTCACCCATTCAATTGAGACTATAAAATCAATACACAATAGTACCTATTGGCATATTAACAAGAATAACAATGAATTTAGATGGAATGAGCAGTGTCACAGATTTTGAAGTTATCGAGATTGTGGATGACATCCAACCATACCCAGTGTTAATGGGACTAGAATGGGCCTTTGATAACCCACCCATTATCAATCTAAAAAGAAGAGAGATTATATTTGAAGTAGGAGAACTGGAAGTTACTGTGCCATTAGACCCAAAAGAAGGAAGGAGGTACATAGAACCGGTAAAGGGCAATGAAATTGATAACCTATACAACATGAATACAAGGATGGATGACTATGTTAACTGCATTATGGATGGAACACTAAGTTGGAGAACCATCAATTAGTGTACATCATACTCATAAGAAGGTCTATAAAATTGGCAACAGAGGATGCATGAAGTCTCAACACAACGATGCACACGCATGACCAAATCACTATGCTGGATTGGAATAAAATTATGCAACCCACCTAAGTATGATGAGTGGAAAGATATAACAACATTTGTACAAATATTTGATGCACAGGTACCAAAGCAACAAAGTCTACTAGCACTAGACAATGTATTGAAATCTACCCGATCAAGATGGTGCGTGACACACAAAGAAAAAATAAAATATTGGCAAGAGTGTAGGAGACTAATCTAGGTGAGATTCAATGTTGATAAGGAATACATGACACAAAATTATGTGGGGGAAGGAAACCCAACATATCATGTTGTGCAGTGTGAAAAATAATGAAAAACGGTCTTAGGGAAATAAAGGACATGTTATCGCACAATCTGTACTTTCCCACAACCCAAGGAACGTGAGGCAAGATTGGCGTAATGAGGGGGTGACCTATCACTATCAACTTAATAGGAAACCCCTTTCTATTTAGGAGTATATCAATATTACCCCAAGGGAGATGTCCCCAGTGACCTAAAGGGTTGATGAAACTAAGGAAAGGATGCAAGAATACCCCCCTCTCACCATTCACTCAAGTCAAAAGGTTCTTTAGGTATTTAAGAGATGAAGCAAAGTGAAGATGAAGTGTACCTACCCAGAATAAGAAAACAAAGGAAAAATATGGCACCTTTCAAATACAAAATGATGTTAGTGCTTCATAAGACCATGAACCTTTGGAACATAATCTGGCTGATATAAAATTGTAGAAATATGAAAGTTTACAACAACAATAAGTATTTCATAAAAGCTGCAAAAAATATGTCTTGGAATTTCTTGAAAAGACAATGAAAAGGTAGCTTTAACTAGGCAGAATGATAGTCAATTGTCACAAGAAAACTTAGCAATGTCTAGCTAGCTTTAAATGTCATTTTTGCAGAGAATTTGTTGCAGTTTGATGGTTATAGCAATCTTTTGTAACAACAACAAGTATTAGTGCTCAGAATTGCAATAAAACATCATGTAAACATAGAATTTATCAAGTATATTGTTTGGAAATTATCACAAGAAATTTATGAGTGAGTTATATGTAATTTATGTAGGTTTATGCAAGAAATTAAAGTATATCAGTATGGTTGTAGTAGTGATTTTCAACAACAACAAGTTAACTAGTGAATTAGTCTAGTTTAGGGTTAGTAGAAGTTAGCAAAAGCTTCAAGGAAGAGAGTTTGAGTGTTTGTTTGATCAGTCATTCACTAAAGTGGGTGGACAAGTGCCTTTTAGGGCTTAATGGAGTCAATAACACCACAACTTGGAGAAACTAGCAATGATAATATTTTTCAAAGGAAAAGAGTTGGATGGAGGAGGTGTTGGCAATTTAAGACCTCAAACATCCAAATCCTAAAGACAAATTCACTAGAGAGTAAGCACTTTTAGGCCCTAGCGAATCTTCCTTCCTTAGACTATTGAAATATATTTATGCAATAAGAAATTAGAATGAAGCTACTAGAAAGTTATCCCTTTAGGGATCTAGTAGTCACTTCTAAACAATGTATACTTGAGAAATTTAGACAAGTAGGAAAGCTAGAGAGAGAAAGAAGTAACTTATGCTTCTCTCCTAGCGTTTAAGCAAGAAATTTCATAATATTTAACATGAAATAAGTAAAATTTACCACAAGTGTTCATTACATAAACAAATTGATATTTTCTACTTACTTCACCAAGAATAATCAAGCCAAAACCTAGTTGAAGATCTCCGACCATGAAAAATAGTTAAGATACACAATAAAAAGCCTCTCCAAGAAGATGTGCCTCAATATTTCAGCCAATAGCCCTTAAAGAGGGTGCCATTTTTAATCCACACTTGTTGTATGATGATTTGTGATGAAAAAATGAGTATTTTATCTCTATTTAAACAAAACAAGTGACCTTTAATTAATTTTAGGTCAAATAAAGGCCGACTTGGCCAAATTACATCAAAATCCATTTTTTACATAAATAAAATTAATTAGCATTTAAAATCATCTCTAAGGGTGACATTATGCCCTTATAGGGTGACGTTGAGCACCTAAGGTGGAACATTGGGATCCAGATGCAGAAAATTTGACCTCCAAAGGCCCTGGATTATGCCCACAAGTGCTAGCTATCTCACAACTTTGCTCAAAATGAAAACACTAGCTCTGGATCACGTCTAGGATCATGATGGTGATGTCATGGGATCTCAAAGGTCAACGTCTAGGTGGAAGAGAAATATCCCCCTGGGAATAGGTTTGCCAGGGTGTCTCCAAGGGAAACATCATTATTTCTCCCTGGTTCAAATAATCGAAGTCTCTTTTCCCCTGGTTGGGGTCACATCATCCATGTGTTGGATTTCAACCCCATGAATGTATGAGCTAACCATTCCCCCATGTGTACCTATCCACTAGGGAAGGTCCTGTAGCAATAACAAGTATGCCCTCCAGGGGTTCATAAGTCACATGGATCATAACATGTAAATCACATCCAATAATCAAATTACTGAAACATGTGCATCAAACCCCCCTTTACCTAGATGAATTTTCAAAGACATTATGCAACTTAACAAGTCATGTTTGGAGAGGGTCTTAGGGTGTCCTATTCTGCTAATACTCCTTAATTTTGGGGTGTTTCCTAGGTGAGAACCAATCTAAGTCATGTAAGTGTATGAGGTCGCTAGGGGTAAGTTTTTGGGCATGGGGTGCAGTGATAACAGGGAAATATAAATATTACATGTGGGTGCCTTTGTAGAGGGTGAGATGCGCCTTGTCATATATGTCATTGTTTCCTAGCCCATTCATTTTGTTTTATTCTTATCTTCATTTATTTTGATCTTTTTCTTTTATTCTTCAAGGGAAGATTTGAGGGACATTGTCCTGGCTTGGTGACCAAAGGTGACAGTGGTATCCATAAACATTTGACAGAGACTAGAAGGTTGTCTCATGATGAGACCCCCTTTCTCTTTTTTATGCCACCAAGAGACACTACCCTGGTTTGGTGACCAAATAGGTGGTAGTTTCATATCACTTCATGCACATGGTCATAATAGTCTGACTCATGATGAGACCTCCTATCCACCAACTAATACCTTGAGTGTTTATTTATATTTTAGGTTCCCTTTTCTTACTGAGAATCCTTTTACTGCTTTCTTAGGAATCCCTAGGCGAATAATATCAAAGGTTTAATCTTTGTCTTTTAACTCTTGCCAGCTACTTTTACCCTCTAGGACTTTAGCTCCTTCTTCCCATAAGGAAATGTACATCCCTTCCTAGTGTGGAAAATCCCAATGCCCGAATAAAGGTGAGGAGAGATGAAAGGAATAAAGATGGAAAATGGTAAGTATGGAGGGAATGTATGATGACCTTTCAAAGACCCACCTAGTAGAAACCCATCCTAAAGGGAGATCAACTTAGTAGGGCATGATGTCACCCTTCCAGGTATGAACAAGTCAAAAAGAATAATTTCCAACCAAACATTAATAAATGAAGGAGAATCCAATGCAACATATTCAAGTTCTTCAAAATTTAGAGTGAGACATACCATGATACCCGAACTCATTACCTTATGGAGGAAGACTTACTATTATTTTAGGACCAGGATGATGGTATGGATATTGTTGTTGCTGATAAATGGGCACAAATGAAGAAAAGAGGGGCCCTCTGGGGCCATTCTCAAGCCATCTGGCTCTAATCACTCCATGTTTGGGATCTATGTGGTTGCAAAAAGGACATCAGGTAATAGTCACTAAACAATGTTTAGTTGAATTTAAGATAGGATGATACAGAGATGAGATTTTATGTGATGTTATTCCCATGGATGTCTGTCATATTTTTTTATGGATACCATGGAAATATGACAGAAATGTTGTTCATAATGGAAGAAAGAACACATATACCTTGGATAAGAATGGTAGAACACATATGGTGTTGCCAATTGAAGACAAGAAGGTGAAAGAAGAAACAATAAATACTATACTTCTTATGAGTGGGAAGGAACTTCTGGTTGAAGTCAATAAAGATGAAGAAATGCAGTTTTCTATGGTGAGGAAACCTAGAGTTATCTTAACCAGTACCAAAATAGATAATCTACCTGTGGAAATTCAGTAAATGTTGGAGAAGTCCGTTGATATAGTTGTTGATGATTTACCTTCTTCATTGTCGCCCATCATAAATATAAGCCATCAAATCGAACTTATACCAGGGGTGAGTTTACCAAAAAACGTAGCGTACAGATGGACGTTGCAGGAGAATGAAGAAGTTAAGAAGCAAGTCTAGGATTTGATGGACAAAGGGTTGATTAGGGAAAGATTGAGTCCATGCACTATACCAACAGTGTTAAGTCCAAAGAAGGATGGTGGATGGAGAATGTGTACAGACTCGAGGTCTATAAACAAAATCACCATCAGGTATAGATTTCCTTTACCGAGGATGGATGACTTGATGGATTTCTTGAGTGGAGTAAAGTGTTTTTCAAAAATTTATTTGAAAAGAGGATATCATCAGATTAGAATGAGAGAAGGTGATGAATGGAAGACAACATTCAAGATGAATTAAGGATTATATGAATGGATTGTCATGCATTTTGGATTAACGAATGCACCAAGTAATTTCATGATATTGATGAATGAAGTCTTGAAAGATTTCATTGGAAAATTTGTAATTGTGTATCTTGATGATATACTGATCTTCAGTAAGATTGGGGAAGAACATGTGAGACACATAACTCTAGTGATGAAAAAGTTGTAGCAAGAGAAGTTGTTGATTGATTTGGAGAATTTATCTTTCATGAAGAAGGAACTCATTTATTTGGGGTTTGTAATCTCATCGAATGATTTGAAGATGGATCCTGAGAAGATGAAAGCAATCATGGAATGGCCATCGCCATGGAATATCTTTGAAGTTAGAATCTTCCATGGATTAGCTAGTTTTTATAGGAAGTTCATCAGAATTTTTAGTGGGATTAGTGCACCAATGATGGACACAGTCAAGAAAAGACATAAATCTTTTCATTGGACAGAGGAAGAAGAAAGAAGTTTCAATTTTTTAAAGGAGAAGATAATTGGACAACCAATTCTGGTTTTGCCATATTTTAGTAAGACATTTCAAGTCAGATATGATGCAAGTGTATTTGCAATTGAAGCGGTCTTAATTCAAGAAAATAGACCAGTGGCATACTTCAGTGAAAACTTGAACGATGCCAAAAGGAATTATTCCATGTATGATAAAGAATTTTATGCAATCATACAGGTGTTGAATAAATGGAGGCACTACTTGGTTCCAAAGGAGTTCGTTTTGTATAGCGACAACCATGCCTTATAGTTTATAACCAAACAAGAGAAATTGAACTAGAAACATGCAAAATGGGTTGAATTTATGCAGAACTTTACTTTTGTTATAAAGCACATTTCTAGAACTGTTAACAAGGTTGTTGACGCATTGAGTAGGAAATGTTTGATTCTGCAGGAGTTTCATGTGAATACCTTAGGTTTTGATGACCTTAAGGATATGTACAAAGATGATTCAGATTTCAAGGATGCTTATGAAGAATGTGAGAATCTTGTTATGAGAGATAGGAGCAAAGGGAAAAAGATAGAATACAAGATTGTATCAACCATTACCGGTACCAGAGAGGTTGTGGGATGTGGTAAGCATGGATTTTTTGTTAGTACTACCAAGGACACAGAGAGGTTGTGATTCCATATTCATGGTAGTCGACAAATTCTCAAAAATGGCACATTTTATTCCATGTCAGAAAACCAGTGATGCAACACACATTACAAATCTGTTTTTCAAAGAAGTTGTTCAACTTCATGGTTTACCCAAGGGTATTGTTTCAGACAGAGATACCAAATTGTTTGGTCATTTCTGGAGGACACTATGGAAGAAGGTGGGGACAAATTTATCTTTTAGCTCATCATATCACCCTCATATGGATGGACAGACTGTGGTAGTAAATCGAAGTTTGGGAGACTTGTTGAGGAGTTTAGTAGCTGAACATCATAGTCAGTGGGATCAGATTCTTCCACAAGTGAAATTTTCCTATGATGACTCACCTAACTGGAGAACAGGACAAAGCCCATTCCAGATAATGTATCGAATGAAGCTAAGAGGAGTATCTGAGTTGAGAGACTTAGAGCAGAATGAGTTCAGAAGTGTTGGAGCAAAAGATTTTGCAGCAGAGATGCAGGAGCTCCACAGTAAGTTTAAAGAGAGGTTCCAAAATTCTAACCAGGAATACAAGCATAGAGTGGATCAACATAGAAGAGAGCTGCAGTTCAAAGTGGGAGATTTGGTCTTAGCACATTTAAGGAAAGAGAGATTCCCAAGGGGAACATATAACAAGATGAAGATGAAAAAGATAGGGCCATGTAAGATTCTAAGAAAAATTGAGAGAAATGCTTATGAGATAGAATTTCTAGATGATGTGGGCATATCACCCATATTCAACATAGCAGATATGTATCCTTATAGATTATATGAAGCAGATGGGGAAGAGAATCAACAGGAATTTCAGTGGGTCAAACAGATGCCTGTAACTGAAAATTCGCAGATGGAGAAGATCATTGATCAGAGAGTTAGCAAGAAGACCCAGAGAAAGACGTATTTTCAAAACTTGGTAAAGTGTAAGGGACACTTGGTTGAATATGCCAGTTGAGAAAGTGAAGCGGATATCTAGAAACATGGACAGGCAGTGCAGGATCTCATGAACAGGAGTCCATGAATTTTTCATCCAGAGGAGTTTGATGCAAGAGAATTGTAACAAAGTGCAAAAGTGGAAGGATAGCTAGATATGCACCAGCACACATTTTGAGGATATTTTGAATTTCAAAAGGATGAGACATTAATGTAATATCTGGAAAATATATTTTTTATTTTATGGTTTGGAGGTAGTAATGCAGATATTGAGTGGTTTCTCTCATCTTTCAGTTGTAGGCATTTAATATAATGAATGTAAAGTAGATGAAGGATTTAATTTGATTTGATAGCTAAAGTTGTAGGAGGGAAAACTCGAGAAATCTTTCTCGTATGTATTGTATTATAGCATTATTATCAATAGTAAGAATTAGAAGTTGTAGAGAAAGAGAATAGGAGAACAGAGAAGAAGATAGATTGTAGAAGATTGTATAAGAAAATRATTGTTGCTATTGAACCCATGTACAAAATCACTTGAATTAATATAATAATGATTTGATCCAATTTCATGGAGTTGTGATGATTATTGTTTTCATCTATTGAATGATATGTTTACGGTTTTCTTATATGCTYTGTTGTGCATTTGTTTCAATGTTGTGTATGTGTATGGTTTCATKTTGAATGTATGAAGTCTGTGAGGGGGACAGTATGAGTTTTAATTGTTTCTCTTCCTGAGAATTTCTACAAGGAGTGCGTTGACAAGAATATGAGTTTTACCTCAGAAAAGATCAGGAGGGATACCGTCGTTATTATACCAGTAGAAATTCAAGTAGCGTAGAGTCATGCAAGGTGTGTGAAGGTCGGTTGAAGTATTAGACTTTTCCAACCCAGGTGAGTGGTTGAAGAATGTCTGTCGCAAGGAGTGCGCAGAGGTAGAATATACCAGATAATCAATGATTATCGTGAAGGCCACAGGGAGTGCGTGTAGGATTCTTTAGGATCCTTGAGTTTGTAGCAAGAACCAAGATCAGGAGGAATAGAGAATTAAAATAGTTCGAAGGTTGGAGTTGTTTTACAGAAGGAAAGCTCAAAAGGAAGGACGCCAACTTCTTTGGCAAGAGTTGTCAAAAGTATTAACGGGAGATTGAAATTCTCAGAGGGAGAACTATCGATTCGTCGTGGACCGTTGGATCCAATGAATCAATGGAGAATTTAAGTTTGAGTGTCTTTTAATTCTTGCAAGATCAGGAGAAATAGTTACCATCATATCTGGATCAATGATATTCGTTGATATTGTGGTTTTGAATTTCGGCATTTCAAGAGTCGGAGTGTGGAGAAATTCGTGACTTCGAGATCTTGATTTGTGAAATCATGATACAAGAAATCCTGACGAAATATGGATCATCAAGTCGTTGAGGGTTTAGGGTCGTCGATCTGAGGAGAAGAATTCGCGAGTTCGAACTTCGGGAGACAGGACAAGAGTCACATCGTGAACTCACGTGTCGCGAAATCCCGACATGCTCGGAGGTGGACCCTAGAACATGACTGGGCTCATATGGTTGAAGCATAAGGGAGGAGTTAAATATCCATTAGCCCATTTCAAGGTTTTGGGAGTCAAAGGTGTCAGAGGGACTCACAACAGAAATTGTGAAGTCGCGAAACCCAAAACACCTTTTCGGGTGAAGGTCGTTGCCACGGTGGTTGGTCACATGGAGTGGAGGTTCACGCCTAGTGCTTGTTCTCACAAACGTAACTTCTAGGAAGGACCTATGGTTATACGTGTTGGAGATTCCATCTGGGAATCAAGAAGCCATTTTGTCTCGGGGAATAGAAAGATCCAAAGACCGGGAGGTCACGCAGAACCTGTTGAGGTGTAATATACTAGATATAAAAAGTATGCAGAACAGAAATAAAATGATAGAAATGGCCGATGAACAACAATATAACCAAAATAACACCACAATAATACCGGAATGATAAAAGAATAACACCAGAAAGAGCACTTCAATTACTAAGACCAATGTTCACGGACCTCTTCGAGGGGGAAACCTTCAGTCGAGCATAGCTCTATTACAATAATATCCAAGCTAGGGTTCTCATACCCTCGACTCCTATTTATACCAAATATGTCTATCAATAGAACCATCTAGAGGAAGATCCTTCTAGAAGCACAAGCTTCTATTTGGTCTTCTTAAATTTGACTTATTCTACTTTATTGCAAGGCCTTATTAATATTGACCTTTATTACATCAGAATACATTGTTCTAGTTATGTGAGGGGTTAGGTCCCTAACATGAGGTAGGGGTTCTGCGTCAAGATGTCCAAGATAAAGATTGCAAGATGGAGATTGTTGAAATTATTATTTTTGGATTCTTGATGGTTAGTTTGGATACCCTAATTTGAAGAAATGTTTACCCTACACACCTAGATCAAATAGGAGCACAAGTTATGTTGTTAGAAATATTATTATTATACTTTCTAACAATATATAGAATTACCTCTAAATCCCTAAGAATAAGGAGACATGATTTTTTCCGTCCAAAAACCCAACTAGAAAATTGAAGTCCTCTCAGCAAGTATTTACAGGTTGGTCCCAAAAGTGGGGATAGAATCACTATAAATACATGTTATATGTTCACATTTGTAGAGAAACCAAGAAAGATATCAAGTCTGAAGTGTGCATAAGTGATTTGAGGTGCGCTAGAGGTGTTGGGGTATATTTCTAGGATCTAAATGTGTGCAAGAGAAGTATAATGGATTTTCTTGAGGTATTTTGTGTTCTCGAGGTGCATTATGAAGGACTGAAGGTCTATGATGTTGCCATGTGCACTATTTTAAGGTTATTATGTTTCAAAAAGGGCATATGCTCGCACTCCTTGCGGAAAAATTTAAAATACTTCTACGTATTTGAACTCACGACTCTGTGCACTTCCTCTGCAACAAAATTCCTTCAAGTCTTCTCTTGGTTGATAAGTTCTAAGCTTTCAACCAGCCTGTGCACACCTTGCACGACTTCTGTGCTTCACTTGCACTTTTGTTGGAATGAGAACAATAGAATCCCTCGTGAACTTTTTCAGAGATGAAACTCTGAACCTTCATCAACACACTCCTTGCAGATGTTTCACTTCACTCCTTGCAACAACTTCTCACTCAAGATGAAAAACAATTGAAACTCATTTCCTCTCTCTCTCTCAAACTTCAAACATTCAACTTGAAAACATGCATTCACATGCAGTATAATAACAAATGCATGACAGAGAGAGTAAGAAACTATAAACAGACCATTCAACATGTGTACACAGAAAACATCATCACACCATGAGTCTGAATCAAAGCTTCATATATTAATTCAAGCTTCTGTACATTGGTCTCTTCTACAAATCTCCTGCTACATCTCTCTTCTTCTCTATGCTAATGTTCTTAATTGATCTAATTCTCAATGATACAATGATACAAAGATGAGGGTATCTATAGTCATTTTCCCTCCTATTCCTAAAATTGTCTAATATGGAATTTAAATCTACCTACTTTCATTAACTATGCATAAATGCCTTAACTTTTTACAGATGAGAGTGAATCGCTCATGATCTATTTACAATACACAAGTACGCTTCCCTTTAACCATTACATTAATGCTTCAAAAACATTTCCAAAACATGTAAAATGTATGTTGCACTTTCCAGCTGTCTTCTGCCTTCATGCTTGCTTGGTTGTCTACTTGCGATGCTCCTGCATCATACTCCGTCGCTTGAAAATTTTCATGAACTCCTGTTCATGAGCTCTTGCACGGTCTGTCCATGTTTCTGAATTTCTGCTTCATCCTCTCAACTGGCATCTTCAACTGGGTGTCCCTTCCATTTGACCAAGTATTCAAAATACTCTTTCCCCTTGGTCTTCTTGCTGACCCTCTAATCAATTATACTTTCCATCTGTGGCTTTGCAGCTACAGGCATTTGTTTTGTCCACTGAACCTCTGTCTGTTCACTGTCTGCTCCTGCTTCTTTAGTTGTGTAAGGGTACAAATATGAGATGTTGAATATCGGTGAAATTATGATCCCATCGAGTAATTCAATCTCATATGCATTTTCCCCAAATTTCTTTATGATTTTGCATGGTCCAATCTTCTTCATTTTAAGTTTTTTATATGTTCCCCTTGGGAACCTTTCTTTCCTCAGATGTGCAAGAATCAGATCACCAACTTCAAATTGAATTTCTCGCATGTGTTGATCTTCTCTGCACTTGTATTCCTAGTTTGAACTTTGCAATCGCTCCTTGACTTGGTTGTGAAGCTCGTTCATTGCTTCTACAAAATTCTCTGCACTAGCACTTCTAGTTTCATTCTGTTATGAATCCTTCAATTTAGAAACTCCCCTTGGTTGAATTCCATACACAATTTGGAATGGACTCTGCCCTGTGCTCCTGTTGATTGAATCATTGTAAGAAAATTTCGCCTATGGTAGAATGTGATCCCACTAACTGTGGTGTTCAGTCACTAGGCTCCTCAGTAAATCTCCCAAGCTTTTGTTTACAACTTCTGTCTACCCATCCATCTGAGGATGATATGTTGAGCTAAAATACAAACTTGTCCCCAACTTCTTCCATAAAGTCCTCCAAAAATGTCCAACGAACTTGGTATATCAATCTGAAACTATACTCCTTGGAAAGTCGTGAAGTCTGACAACTTCCTTGAAAAACAGGTTGGCAATATGAGTTGCATCGCTAGTTTTTTGGCATGGTATAAAATGTGCCATCTTTGAAAATCTTTCTACCACCACCAAGATTGAATAAAATCCTCTCTGTGTTCTTGGCAGCCCCAATATAAAATCCATGCTCACTACATCCCACGGCTTCTCAGGTATGGGTAATGGCTGGTATAACCCTGTGTTTTGTCTTTTTCCCTTTGTGTGCTGACAAATTCTACACCTGTCCACAAATATTTTGACATCTGTCCTCATCCCTGGCCAAAAATATGAGCCATTTAATTTCGAGAACATTGTGTCATGACTGAAATGTCCGACCAATCCTCCACTATGTTTTTCTTTCAGCAGATTCTCCCTCATGGAGCATTTTGGAATACATAACTGATTTCCCCTAAATAATAATCCATCTTGGATCATATATTCATTCCATTGTCTTCTGTCCCTGAGAATTGGATTCTCAGACGCCTCATACACTTCCCTAAAATCTGGGTCATCCTTGTACATTTCTTTCAGGTTATCAAAACCCAAAGTTTTGACTCTAAATTCCTGCATCAACAAACATTTCCTGCTCAAAGCATCAACAACTTTGTTAGCAGTTCCAGAAATATGTTTAATTACAAAACTAAAATTCAGCATGTATTCAACCCATTTAGCATGCTTTTGGTTCAACTTTTCCTATTGAGTCATGAATTGCAAAGCGCGATTATCACTGTACACAACAAACTCTTTAGGAACCAAATAATGTCTCCATTTCTTCAGTGCTTGTATGACTGCATAGAATTCCTTGTCATATGTTGAATATTTGACCTTTGCTTCATTCAATTTCTCACTGAAGTATGCGACCGGCATGTCATCTTGGCTCAAGACCACTCCAATTGCAAATCCATTTGCGTCACACTTGACCTGAAATGTCTTACTGAAATCTGATAGCGCCATAATCGGTTGTTCAGTAATATTTTTCTTCAGCAAGTTGAAACTCTTCTCTGCTTCCTCTGTCCAATGAAAAGATTTGTGTCTTTTTTTCATCATATTCATCATCGGTACACTAATCCCACTAAAATTTCTTATGAATTTCCTCTAGAAACTAGCCAATCCATGATAGCTTCTAACTTCAAATATACTCTTCGGGGTTGACCAATTCTTAATCGCTTCTACCTTATCCGGATCCATTTTCATCTCATTTGCAAAGATAACAAAACCCAAATAAATGAGTTATGTCCTCATAAATGTTGATTTCTTCATATTAATCAGTAACTTTTCTTGCTGTAATCTCCTCATCACTGTAGCTAAATGCTCTACTTTTGTTTTGCTGAAAATCAATATATCATCAAGATATACAATGACGAATTTCCCTATGAAATATTTCAGGACTTCATTCATTAATATCATGAAAGTACTGGGCGCATTTGTTAAGCCAAATGGCATAAAAATCCATTCATACAGCCCCTCATTCATCTTGAATGTTATCTTCCATTCGTCACCTTCTCTCATATGAATTTGATGATATCCTCTTTTCAAATCAATCTTTGAAAAAAAAAATCTCCACTCAAGCAATCTATCAAATCATACATCCTCGGCAAAGGAAATCTATATCTGATGGTAATATTGTTGATTTCCCTTGAGTCTGTACACATCCTCCAGCCTCCATCTTTCTTTGGGCTGAGCACTGTTGGAACAATGCATGGACTCAAGCTCTCTCTAACCAATCCCTTGTCCATTAAGTCCTGGACTTGTCTTTTGACCTCTTCATTCTCCTTCGGCATCAATATGTATGATGCTTTGTTTGGTAAACTAGCTCCAAGTATAAGATCGATGTGATGACTTATACTTCTGATAGGTGGCAACGAATGAGGTAGTTCATCCACTACTATATCAACGAACTCTTCCAGTAGCTGTTGGATTTCCTCTGGTAAATTATCCACTCTTGTACTGGTTAAAACAATTCTTGGCTTCCTGACCACAATGAATTGTGCATCTTCCTTCTTCTTAACCTCCTTAAGAAGTTCCTTCCCACTCATGAGAAGTATAGTGTTTCTCTCACCTCTAGTTTTACCTCTTTATCTTTAATCGACAACAACATGTGAGTTCTCCCATTCCTTTCTAGGGTGTATGTGTTCTTTCTCCCATCATGAAGCACATTCCTATCATATTTCCATGGTCTACCCAACAATAGATGAAAAACATCCATGGGAATGACATCACATAATATTTCATCCTTATATACTCCTATTTTAAATTCAACTAAACATTGTTTAGTGACATTTACCTGATGTCCTTTTTGTAGCCACGAAACTCTGTATGGGCTTAGATGTTCAATAGTCTCCAGTTCCAGCTTTTCTACCATCTCTATAGAAATGAGATTGTCTATGCTACCACTTTCCATGATGACTTTTCATACCCTATCTTTGGTCTTGCAAGCAATCTGAAAAATTATGTTCCTTTGGGCTGGGTTCTCTGCCTCCTTCTCTGGCATTAAGAGAACTTTTCTCACCATTAGTGATCTTCCACCCTCAGCATATTCGGCCTCAACATTTCATCCTTGTGCTTCGACAATGTGAGTTTCACCTCCTTCTTTCTTTCTATCTGGAC
>SNQJ01S0016119.1:57784-89073 GCA_010110895.2 Picea sitchensis
TGGCTCCTCGACGAGTTTTTCACCTTTTCGGGGTTTCAGATTTCGCGATTTCACGAATCGTGTCGTGAGGTTTCCTGACTCTCCAATCCCCGAACCCTGGAACAGTCAATGGAGTCTGACTCCGACTATTGATGAAAACTCGCCACATGTCCTCTCAACAGTCCTTGGTCTATGACGTGGATTCTTGCCACCTGTCAACCTTCCCGGCTTTCGAAACTTGAGCTATCCTCCTATCACTATTTCCTCTGTCCTTTCGAAGTTCTGAACTTCAAAATGGAGGCTATACAGAATCAATGGATGACTGTCACCCTCCTGATCCGACGACCCACGTGATTTTGGGTTTTCGGGTGCTAGGAGTTCGAGCCTCTCGATCCCAAACACTTTTCACCACAAATCCCGAATTCCTGAATTTCGAAACACTGAAATGTCGAAACACCTTCACAAATATTTCACATTTCGCAACTTCAATATTCCTGATGTGAAGTGTCCCGAACCCTTGTCAACGTGAAAGCCGAAACTTCGATCCCCGAAGTGTCGAAATGTCACTTCAAGGATTTTCCAGGTTTTCTAATACAAAGGCCCCCTGACTCCTTGTCGTCAAGACTTCCGGCATTCCGAACCCCTATTTTACGAAATCCCAAAATTCACATCAAGTTTTGTCGCGACTTGTGACTTCGGGTATTTCACTCCGTTGTGTCCCGATCACTTGTCTTCGAGACCTCTGAAATGTCAAAATGATCTCGACAGTCTAACAGTCATGATCAATGGTTCATATTGGATCCTGCCTCTCGAAGGATGGATTCCTCTAATCGCTTAACTTCCCTGTAGCTCTCGTAGATCCTACGGTCCTCTCTATTTCAGGGATTCTCCACAGAGAATTTCGACCATCCCATTCTTCCCTCAAGAACCTCTACGAAATGAACTAATGTCCCCTCGTCGTGACCTTCCTTCTGCAAAGCAACTTCACTTCACCTCCCTTTGAATACTTCAAAGGCACTACCCCTTCTGAGCTTCTCTGATAATTCAAGTTTCGAAAAAGGGCCTCTGCTCGCACTCCTTGCGGAAGAATTTCAAATACTTCTGCGTATTTTAACTCACGACTCTGTGCACTTCCTCTACAACAACAGTCCTTCAAGTCTTCTCTTGGTTTATAAGTTCTAAGCTTTCAACCAGCCTGCGCACACCTTGCACGGCTTCTGTGATTCACTTGCACTTATGTTGGAATGAGAACAACGGTATCCCTCCTGAGCTTTTTCAGAGATGAAACTCTGAAACTTCGTCAACGCACTCCTTTCGGACATTTCACTGCACTCTTTGCAAGAACTTCTCACTCAGGATGAAAAACAATTGAAACTCATTTCCTCTCTCTCTCTCTCAGACTTCAAACATTCAACTTGAAAACATACATTCACATGCAGTATAATAACAAATGCATGACAAAGAGAGTAAGAAACTGTAAACAGACCATTCGACATGTGTACACAGAAAACGTCATCACACCATGAGTCTAAATCAAAGCTTCATATATTAATTCAATCTTCTGTACATTGGTCTCTTCTACAACTCTCCTGCTACAGCTATATTCTTCTCTCTGCTAATGTGCTTAATTGATCTAATTCTGAATGATACAATGATACAAAGATGAGGGTGTCTATAGTTGTTTTCCCTCCTGTTCCTAAAACTATCTAATCTGGAATTTAAATCTACCTACTTTCATTAACTATGCATAAATGCCTTAACTTTTTACAGATGAGAGTGAATCACTCATGATCTGTTTAAAATATGCAAGTGTGCTTCCCTTTAACCATTACATTAATGCTTCAAAAACATTTCCAAAACATTTAAAATGTATGTTTCACTTTCCAGCTGTCTTCTACCTTCATGCTTGCTTGGTTGGCTGCTTGCGATGCTCCTGTATCATGTCGTCAATGATTACATTATAGGAACGATGTTATCAGGCTTGTAGGTTTTGAAATATTGTTTGTGGAATGAAGCATTCAGGTGAAGTCATAATTACTTTGTGTATAAAGATATTGGATTGGTGTCTACACATATCAGTTTTAGTTGGTTCTTAGTTGAGGAGATTAGTGTCTCTGGTAGGTTGATGCCTACATCTTGTTAAGTTGGTGCTAATTTGAGGATATTGGTGTCTCCACTAGGTTGGTGCTTACATCTTGTTGATTTGGTGCTCAGTTAAGGATATTAGTGTCTCCAATATTTTGGTGCCTCAGTATAAGCATAAGTTCAACAATTGGAATCAGAGAAGGTTCCTTTGGAAACATTCTAACCATTGGAAGGTAGATCTCAAGGAAAATAGATGGTTGGTCAAGAATAATTTCTCTTCATAGAAATGGAAACAAATATTGTTGATGATAAAAGTAAAGATAATCATAAATAAAAACAAAAAGAATATGAAGAAGATCTCGAAGAAAAACTCGTTAGTTCCTTTGAAAAAATAGACAAGCTTAAGAAAAAGATATAGAAAAATCGATTGCATAAATATGAAGAGGAGAATCATGATCTTAAATAAACAGAGAAGAAATTTAGCATCTTGAAGAATCAACTAGAAGAATAAAAAAGGATATAAAAAGTGGTGAGAATCTAATTGAAAGATAAGGAAGAAAATTGCAATAAGGTAGAGGATAAAATCATTTATGTAAGAAAGGAACTAGAGAAAACAATTGATCAATTGAATAGAATATTGAAGTTTTGAAAGAGTAATAAAATAATAGATAATATTCTCAGTTTCAAAAGGTCACCATTCATTAGGATAGCTCTTGTCCAGGACGAAAAACAAAATACCTCGAAGGAATATGTAAGTGTTAAGGTCATAAGGACATCATAAAAGGAAAACAAAGAAAAGTATAAAAGATATCTTAATCTTCTAAAAGGCTCCATTAAAAATGAAAGAAACAACAAGAAAGGATATGATGACCATCAAAAACTTGATTCTTCTCATAAGAATAATAAGAATGAATTCATAAAAGTTGTTCCACCAAGAAGACCTTTCACAAACCCGTACCAAAATCTCTTTCTTGGCTATTGTTTTTCTTCCAATAATTTTGGCCATAAAGAAATAGATTATAGAGCTTATGCAAGAAGTGATCATGTGATATATAGAAATAGAGGTTCTTATAAGACTTGAAAGGATGATTATGTGAGAAACAAAACTAGAAGCTCTCATGGAATTGCTAAAAGAAAATGAAATTCATTTTCTCCTCTACTTGATTACAATATTGAATGTTATAAGTGAAATAACTATGGGAACATAGCATGTTATTGTATAAGCAGTATAGTCAAACCTACTAAAAAAAAGGGAAGAAAATGTTCTTACCCAGGATAGAGCAGAATATTGAAAGGTTTGGAAAAGGAAGGAAAAGAAAGATAGATGAAGATGGTAGGGAGATTCATTGTTTTGATTCTCACTCGAGATGTGTAAACCCCATTTCTAAAAAATCTAAGGCTAGTGTTGTCGCTCGAGATGTTCCAGACTGTTAAGGGAACTATGTTGAGGCATCCCAGGGGATAAGACTCGGAACAAGCCTTAAATCCATGTTTATAACAACATAAATTATGAAAACTTGTGGATACGTTTCTCTCTCTCTCTCTCTCTCTCTCTCTCTCTCTTATATAACTCTCAACCCTCAAACAATACTAGAACTAATATCAAAACATTCAATGTCAAGATCCATGTGTCCATGAGTTCTTCAAACAATTTAAGATTAAGTTGAGAAGGGATGGATTCAAAATAAATACAAAATAAACATGTGAGGTAACTTTAAGGTGAATCCCACAGTCTATGGAAAGAATAATGTGCTAAGAAATTAATAATTTAACAATTCTAACAACTGTACCATATCATTAAATCATGCATCAAAAAATGAACATTTTCATATATTTAAATCCATGGAGGTGCCCTATGAACATCATTAAATACAAGAAAAAATAACATGAAGTTGTCATACATTCAGAGGAAATCACTTTGATATCATAAGTTAAACAACACACAGTAACATTGTACATGTCATAAAACTTGTTTCTCGGTCTTTTATTAATAAGGATCTAATACAAGAAGCCATGAGATGAAATTAATTAATTTTACAAGAGCACATACATAGAAAAAGAAGTGCAAACTAAATCATAACATGGGGGGGAATCTCGTAAATCCTACATCCTTTAAAATCAGTTTGTGTCTGAGGGGATCTTGATCAAATATCTCGGGTATAAGATACTCTTAAATTCCCCAAATTGTCGACCCTAAAAGTGAGATCCTTCCATTGATTTACAGATTCTTATATTTGTAAGAAAACCGCTTTCTCGGACTAATATTGCTTCTTGATACTGCTTACTACCCCCCTCATCCATAATACCATTATTTCCACCATTTCCAAAAAATTCTTACAAAAGGAAAAATTCTTTCAAAGGTAACCAAATTTACTAGGCACGTTGAGAACTAATTGCACCACCTTGATTACTCATAGGAAGCTTAAGAAACTGACACATGTACTTCTATGGCCTTCCCATTAGGTAATTATACTTATTCATAATTTAAGCTATCTCTTCATGGTTAGTGTACCTCTCATACGATGGTATAGGCATATGTTTGAACACCACTTTCAATTGGTGAAGGATAGAAAAATCCCCAATGAGCGACTCCATGATATCTTGTCCCAACATGAACTCAGTTAACGTATCAAACATCCTGTCATCATTTATTTTATGTTCCAGCAACTCTTCATACATTTGTTGGGAGTGAATATCTCCATTCCCATTCCAATGGGGAGGTAATCCCATGATGATGATATCCTTGAATATTGACTTGAATTATGATACATCATCTTCCATTTCCTCCATTCTATTTTCTACGTTCTGCAACTGCCTACTCTTTGTGAGCACTTTCTTAGTGTCAATGATGATACTAGTTTTGTCCTTAACATTTAGTTCTTGAAGCTACTCCTTGGTCCTTCCATTTAGTAATTTGACGATCTCGTTAGCGAGGTACAAATTTTTTCCAACTCAGTCTTTACCTGAATTATTTCATTCTCGACTACTTTGATTATCTCATGCTCATCCCCTACCTGAGAGAAGTGTGTCTAATTGTTTTATCAAGTTATCTTTTTGGTCCGATATTACATGATTAGTTTCTTTCAATGATGACTTCTTTGAAGCTCTTCTTTGCAATCTTTTTATTTCTTTCAGATTTTCATTTTTGTCTGCATTCAGCTCAAACAACAATATTTCACTATTTTTAACTTGTTCCTCAAGTTCTATGATATTATAAATTTTATTTCTGAGTTGTGTGTTCAGAGAACCTAATTCTTTTTCCTTCACACTAACATCATCCATCAACTTGGCTAATCCTTCTATTGGATATGTGATCTCAACTAGCTCTTCCCTTTGCATAGACAATTGAGCCAACTAACTCTATTGATTATTTAACAACTCATTTTTTGTTCTAAATATTTCTACTTCCCTTTGTAACTGTGTATTCTCTTCATCTTTCTCCTTTAACTGAATTAACAATAGCTCATTTTCTTCCAAACTAGACTGTAACTCTAGTCTTTAAACATGTTGAGCTTCAAGCATGTTCAACTTCTTCTTCAATTACTTCATATATGTATCATTTTGCTTTATCAGATCCCCAAACACTTTAGGATATTTAGGATCTGCTCTTAAAGATATTATCTTCTTTTCAAATAAGGCACATGTTAGTACTGGATTTGATCCAGTCATTAGCATGCACCATGATCGAGATTAAAGGGTAAAAAATAAAGAGAGAGGTCGAAATAGATCTTACAAAGCTCACGGATCTAAGAATCAATTCATATGGTCCGGATCCAATACATTTACAATAAAAAATTAATCCCTAAGGGCTCGGGACTCAGTTTCAAATACCAGGGCACTTATCGGGAGAACAAAAGGTGCTTATCTCATTCAGAATAAGTTTAATACATTTCCCAAATAGATCCATATCATATAATTGAGGCTTAAAGAGAAAGGACAGATGAAGGTCTGGGCATGATCATCTCACAACTACAAGAGAGCCTGATCAACGGTTGATGATTCATTTCGCGTCAAAACATTGTTCGAGAGTTATCGCAACATCAGGGTGTGATAGAAATTTTAAAGAGCTACGTGTTGAAGAATAAATGGTGTTGCATGGTAAGATATGGAAATTCAAATCTCTCCACTAGGGTCACGACAATGGTATTCAAGTATTTATCGGTCACACATATGCAAGTCGATTACATATCCAACCATTTTCTCAATGCCACCTAGATCTAGCATAACAATCCACCTGGACACCAAGGAAGCTAAGAGAGACTTGACAAGTCAACAATGCATATTTTTTAGCCTATCAAAGATCGCCACCTGTGAGAAGGCCCACCAAAGTTTATGGTTGTTATATTGAACCCAACCACAACTATTTTGTGTCCTGGAAGACACTTCAGTGCCTACATGGACCAATTCCAAGCTACCACATGTCCTGAGATCCAAGTTGACGCCATCATGATGTCACTCAAATTTCATGCATTTTTCCAAATTTCAAAGGCTTTGAACCATAAGGAAAAGTACATGTGTATTGAAAGAGGGGCATGAGGGAAAATGTTTCAGGGGAGTGGGAGGATTCCCTGAAATCCTGCCAAATCAGTTGAAAAAGATTATAGAACGTGTAAAGCGGACATGAGATGAGATCTTTAGCTTGTAGGAGGTGGACACATTGAAGGGACCTCTTGTGCACTCCTTCAAATCAAAGTGATAACTTTGATCTTACATTATTTAATTAAAAAAACAAATAACTCCCAAAACATTATTAATTTAAAGTGGGGTTTTTTTTTTTTTTTTTAAATTAAGTGTTATTTTGATCATATCATGATCTTCTCATCCATCTAAAAAGAAAGGGAGAGAATTTAACTATAAGAAAGTTTGAATTATAAAAAATATATATGTTATAGATTATAAAGATCAATAAATATTTTAATTTTTTATTAATTCTCAATTAACTAAGAACTTTTTTGGAAACTTTGGAGTTTTTTTAGAACTCAACATAGAGAAAATGTGAGCTTGGGAACTAGTTTATGAAATAAATAACTTTAAATTAAAATTGTATTTTAGGTATTAATAAGTACCATTGATATTATTATATTAAAATGTAAATGTTTTTATTCCATTATTATAAACACATAATTTATTACAAATATTTTTATTATATATATTCAAAATATCACTATAAAACAAAGACTAAACTACACAAATGAAACATGAAAGTCTCATAAATCAATACTTTTGTAAGCATTTTCTACATATCATTGATTTTTATTGTATTTTCATAATACAAGAGTAGTTCTATTTATCTTTTTCCAATGAGAACAAGAATAATGCTTCAAATTTATAAAGATGTTTGAAGTTTATGTATGTAAAGTTGTTAAAATTTTATATATGTATTTTGTTTTTCATTTTCTAATAGAATCTTTATGGATATTAAAGTTTCATAATGTATTAAATCTATTCATATCATTAACACAAATTAAATTAGTAATTTAGATATTGTAGTTGTTAGAGTAGGAACAATGTTTTCCTAGATTGACCTTCAATTTTATTGAAATAAGATTTAAAATGTATTATTATCTTGATACAGGGTAATCTAAAATATTTTTGGTATTTTTTTATATATAATATTGTCATTCTCAACTTGAAGTTTCCTATAAATTTGAGTAAAACTTCTATTAATTCTAAACACTCTTATCCAAATTCCCAATATTCTCACTTTCAAAAAAGTTGTGAAACATAAATTATTATATAAACTTAATTAAGAAAAATTCTCAAAATATAATTTAAAATTAATATAATTATCTTTTAAAATAAAAAAATAATTAATATTTGATACAAATTTTCAGTTATTTAAAAAAAAATACATTTCATCACAATTTTAAAACTAAGAAAATACTTTAAATACATATTCAATATATAAATAAATAAAATAAATGTGTTTCTTCTTAAGAGGTCACATGTTCAAATCCAGAGGGGGTAGGGTATGTATACCTTCGTAGACTTTACCAATCAAATTGTTGGGCAGAGGGGGGTCCCTTGTCCCACAAATCACAGTATGAGACAGTTACTACAAAACTAATAAAATGAGAAGTGAGCTTTTACTCTAAAAAAAACTGGAACTCAACACAAAAACTCAACACAACAATAGTTAGCAAAAAAATTCAAATACAAATAATAATAAAACAAACTCTAAAATTTTCTTTAATTAAAAAAATAACCCAAAGCACAACAGAATACAGTTACTACAAAACTAATAAAATGAGAATTGACCTCTTACTCTAGAAAAACTGAAACGCAACCAAGCAATATATAATATATAGCAAACAATTACTACAAAACTAATAAAATGAAAATTGACCTCTTACTCTAGAAAACTAAGCCGAGAAATGCAAATAACAATAAAACAAACCCTAAAGTTTTCTTACGATAACCAAAGGATCTAAGGCGTCCACAGCAAAATACAACAATTTTTATATAGCAAATAGAAAAACTAATAATGTATAAAAAGCATGATGAGAGATCACCAAATAAAAATCACATACAAAATGTATGAACAGCGTGATGAGATCATTGGATAAAAACTAGGCCAGGCCATTTGTTCGACTTATCAAGCAGCATGGCCACAGAGATTGTTCCCATGATTCCATCACTATACATTTTGAAATTGCGTAGTGCCGGCGATATCAACCTGTTTGAAATTGCGCCGTGCCGGCGATATCAGCCTGTCCAGTTGGAGCGTGAACATTTTGAAGGAGTGGATTTGGTATTGTGATGTGAAAATATCGAGGTACATTTCCAGATTGGTAGTCGAGAACAGGTATTACTACCGTCTGGGGCACGTAATATCCTTCACCTGTAGAGGGGTTTACCAAGTTTACAAAGCCATCGGGAAGCCTGTTTTGTCCGATTTCACTAGCTGAGCTCAAGGGCACTGTCCGATTTTGCAGAAGAGGAATATCAGATGGATTTACCGGTGTCTCAAATAAAAGTTGAGAGGTTTGTTCAGGTTCATGTTCATCCTTACTCTGAGGGCGTGTTATTATATTGTACCCTCAGCAATTATGTAGGTACACTGCCAGCTGTGCTGGGCAGTTGTACTTTCTATTCTTATCTTACTTTGGTATGTAAGCTCGACTGGCCTTCCCTATTGTGAGGAAGACTTGAGATCATGAGTTACGTTACGTACTTCTTGCCCATTTGAATATTCTTTTTTTCTCTCTGCATTTCTCTGTCCCTTCACAATTTATCCTTGGTATCGAGACTCACAGTGATAAGTCTCTTCCTGCAGTCGCGGAGAAACAACTTCGATCCTCACATTAGAGCCTCAGGATCTTGAAACACGATGTCCTGAACTTTCACAAGGTTTGGAAAGCTGTCTCCATTACTCTTTAAAGATCGCCGAGAGAAGCTAGCGGAGGAAGCAGAAAACGCAGAAGAAGAAACCAGCACAATTCTCTCAAAGAACCGTCAAAGATTAACACAAAAGAGTTGCAGAACGGAAGTTAGCTTAAAGAACTCGAAGAAAACACTCAAAATTGTTAAAAGATTCATGAGAAAGGTAGAATCATTTAAAGATTCTCGAAAATCACTCAAATATGTCAAAGATTACAGTAGAGAAAAAAGAACTTGTGAAATTCTTTCAAATCTTTGAAAGATTCACAAATTTCTCTTCCGGGTGTAAGAAGCATCTCGAGCAAGAGCGACCATTGAAGCCGTGCAATTAGATCACTGTAGCGAACAAATCCGAGAAGCGGAAACCAGACGAAGGAGACGAGGAAGCGCGGAGAAAGGCGGCGTTTATTGCGTCAGTCTTAGCGCAAGGACCCGTGTGGAATGGATCGTGAAGAAGGTGCCGCAACGGTTGGTTATGCGGGTACGGAGAATTCTTCCTTGATAAATCCGATAAAGATCGGCCGTTCATTTATCTCAACCACGTGGCGTAAATCAGGAACTGAATTGACATTACCAAAACAGAGGTTTATATCTTTTGAAATGGCCGGCGATTTCCATTAAAGGGAACCGTGATACGGTTGGAACCGTCGCTGATCAAAATTAGGACTTGAGGTTTGGGGAGTTAGGCGTTTAGGGATTTTGACCGAAGAAAGCATGTCATCAGATCAGCGATCCATGAAGTCGAAAACGATGAATTAATGGGACCCAGAACGAGTGGAGGAATAAGTAGCTTGGAGTTGGGGAGTTGAGGAAATTGGTACATCTGAATGGCGACATGGATGTTGGAATTCCCGATAGGGGAAATCCGAAAACGGTGTGTTGACTCGTTGACCACATACGGCATTAGGGACTTCGAGAATCCCTTGAAACTTTAGAAACAGTGATTTGGGTTTCATACCCGGTAATCCCTGACGCCAATCACGACGTCCATCGGTGGAGGACCGTGGAGAATCGAAGCTCTGGAAAAATCTCGATAAAGCGGTTTCGCCGACTTTCACGGATTACGACGCAAATCGAAGGATTAGGAAGGCGAGGATCGCGGCCTCAATCAAGAATAAAATATTCAAGGAGTTAGAAACACTTTCGACGTAATCGCGAAATCCGTTGAAATCCGATATGATACGGGCCGGTACGTCCTCTCCCGAATTTGGGCCGTTGAAAAGTCAAAGGGTGATTTTAGCATTAGAAGCGTTGAAAGCCAAAGGAACGGGAAAAGCCCGTGGCGCTTTAACACAAGGCGTGTGGTGACATTGAAAGGAGACCAAGGGCCAATTTCAAGCCTGATAAGCTCCCATAGGCCATCGACAGAATCAACGAAATCTCGTGATAGGAGGTAAATACGAATTTTTCCCTCTATTTTTTGAGCATTTTTTTAGTAAAATTGAGCCGACAATCTGCGGCCCGAATGGGGTCGATTCTTTGGGAAGAATTACGATTACGGTCTCTTGAATGATTAGTTCTTGCAAGCACAAAGGTCTTTGGGAATTGATGGATCTTGGATATGTGGAACCGGATCGAGCCGTTTCTCTTGCCGCATGACAAAATGCCCGGTACTTTCGAGGAGCAACGAGAACCAAAACAAAGCAAAATTACGGATACGATTACGTGAATGATTCGTCTTTGGAAAATCACGGTACTTTAAGCGGGCGGGACATCTCAAAAGCGTCTATCAAGAAATGGCGAGGTAAAAGCTGTGCATTGCAGTCCTTGTGGACACAATTGAGACTCTCAGGATGAGTCTGTGAAAGCGTGAATGAGTTCATGACGAGTCATGGGAATGCGTGAACAGTCGATTGATTGGTGAAACTCTCGATCAGCAATTGTTGAAAAACTCTCGGGAAGTTTACCAGGGAAATTTGAAATGGTTGTAACAGCCATCGCGGTCCAAGGATTTGTCAAGCTTCTCAGCGGATGAACTAATTGGTTCTCTGGTGACACATGAGACAGAACTACATCTCGCAGTTAATGAGTCGATCTCAAATGCCTTCCAATCTCAATTCTCTCATTTAGCCGGAGGAAAGAAATGGAGGAAAGTAGAAGAGGAACAACGGTAACCCTCTCATACCGGTGGAGAAATAGACAACAATATCCCTCCCGAACTTCAAAGGTCGCCGCAATCACCATGAGAATTTCGAGCCTCAAAGGAAATGGAGGAGAAAGATCCAAATGACAAATCCAACATTCAATGTTTTTATTGCAAAAGTATGATGCGAATGCGAATCTTGGGAAAGCTGACGGAATCAGCTCTCGAGCGGGGAAACACATGGCCGACAAATCACACGGGAGAAAACTCTGGAGGTATGTTTCTTTCGTGCCTCAAGACCGAACAACAACCTAAAGATCTATAGTTTCTTGACAGTGGATGCAACAATCACATCACGGGTAGCGAGACTTACTCTCAAGAGTATTGATTCTTCAATTTCCTCGATATTACTCTTGGTAATGATCATTTAGTCAAAGTTCAAGGAAGAGGCACTGTTCCTATTCTTACCAGGCGAATGTAAAGAAAGACATATCTAATGTCTATCTTCGGAACTTAAACCACAACTTGTTAGAAATGGGACATTTCATTTCTGAAAGAAAAGGCTATAAGGTGGGGGTATCTTGTAAAATCTATGATATAAAACCAAGCAGAAAATTGATTACTGAAATCCACATTATTAGGAATAGAATGTTTCCCCCAACCCTTAGAACTGCAAATCTGAGCCAACCCTATGCACAGAATGCATCAGCCATGAATGAAACAATGGTTTTGGCATACTAGATTTGGACATCTACCATTTGAGAGTCTAAGTCTACTTCAAGAAAACTCCATGGTCAAAGGTCTACCATTTTTAAGAACAAATCCCCATGTGAGTCTTGCATGCTTGGAAAACACAAAAGAACAAGTTTTCCACGGTCATCAAATCAAACCAAACAACATCTTGAACTTGTCCACAGCGACCTATGTGGACCAATGCAAAACGATTAATAGGTGGTAGTTTTTACTTTCCCTAGTTTATTATTGATGAGCTTATTGAGGAAAATCACGGATATTATATTTTCTCGGACACAAGTCACGAAACATTTACAAATTAAAGAATTTAAAGCAGTCCCGAAAAAGCAATTGGTAAATTTCTCTCAAAGTGCTAAATTAGGATGGAGGTGAATACAACTCAATTTGAAATTTTTACCAAATCTCAGAGAACATCATCATGCAACGAAGCAACAATGAGTTATACTCCGGTAGAATGGAGTGGTGAAAGAAGAATGGAACCATCGTAGATATGGCAAGAACACTTCTAAAGAAAAACATTTGTCAAATACTTTTGGGCTGCGGAAGCGTGGCATGCTCGATCTATCTTTAGCGGATCCGCAACCCACTGGTCTCACGGATAAGAAGTTCCCCAAGAAGCTTGGACCGGGACAAAGCTCAATGTAGCTCATCTAGGACATTTAGGTGCATAGCATATGCTCACATCCCTTCCAAATTAAGGAAGAAGCTTGATGTGAAGTGAAAATGTATTTTTCAGCGGCTACGATGAAACCTCTAAAACTACGAGGCTTTACAATCCCATCGCAAAATTAATTTCTTGGTGAGATGTACAATTTTTGGAAAACTAATTAAGGATGTTTGGAAAACCAACAAATTGGACGGTCGAATCCTTTCTTTGCCAAGTTACGAAAACCACCGAGAAAGTTCGAACAGCCGATTACCTCAACTCATTCCTCAAGAATGCAAGTCCAAGGATACTGAGGATAATTCCAGGGATAGCTCATCTTCAAGTGAGAAGTCATTCCTACGAACCACTTGTGGTCAGAGGGCACTTCCCGTGCGGCGAAATCCATCAACAGTTGGACGACTTTCAACAGCATAATCTTTTGCTGTGTCATGTCAACCACCATCCTTTAAGGGAAAGCACATTAAGAATTTTATTGGAGTTCCGAAGCAATGAACCAAAGAAATTGACTCCATTGAAGAGAACAAGACATGGGATCTTGTTGATTTGCCAAGACACAAAAGAGTATTGGTGTCAAGTGGATTACAAAACTAAACTCAATGAAAAGGCGGTTAGCAGAAAGCCACGCGAGCCAGAGACTTGTTGCCAAGGTTCCCTGCAACAAGCAGGTATTGATTATGGTGAAGCGTTTGCTCCAGTAGCAAGATTAAACACTATAAGGACTCTATTGGCCATAGCGGCACAACCTGAAATGTACGATACCTGGAAATGGATGTCAAGTCGGCATTTCTAAATGGTTTTTTAGAAGAAGAAGAAGTTTATGTCAATCAACCACACGGATTTGAAGTCCAAGAGCACTGAGCCAAAGTGTATGTCGGTTGAAGAAAGCCCATATGGCTTAAAGCAAGCTCCAAGGCTTGAAGTACGTGAATTGACACCTATATAAGTCAAGTGGTTTCAGCGAAGTCAAAATGAATTGACACTTTATACCAAAAGCGGATCAACGTGGTGGTAAAATACTAATTGTATGTTTATATGTTGATGACATGATTACGAGGCTCTAGAGCTAGCAGATTTCAAACATGCCATGCAATCTGAGTTTGAATAATGAAGGATCTTGGCATAATGAAATATTTTTAGGCATTGAAGTTCATCCATCAGCCAAAGGCATTTTTGCATGCGGCAAAAGTATTCAGCAGACATCATCAAACGGTTCGCATGGAAGGTTGCAATCCAAAAGAAACCCCTATACCACTAGGCACAAAATTAAGCAAGGATGATGATGAAGGTCCCACAGTGGGTTCTACTTTATACAAAAGTTTGGTGAAGTTTACATCATACGACAACTAGGCAGACATCATGTGTATCGACCGACCTTGTTTCTAGATTCATGGAATCCACAAAAGATTATCATTGGAAAATGGCAAAACAATTTTGAGATATGTAGCGGGAACACTACACTTTGGTTTATGGTACACTACATCCGATTGTAATCAACTTTAAGTTACCTGAGATAGTGACTTTACTTGGTGCTTTGGATGGCGGGGAAAAAGCACATCGGGATATGTTTTCAACTAGGCATGAACGATTTCATGGGCATCGAAGAAGCAGCCGATTGTATCCAATATCTTATGATGAGTATGTAAAGTACTACCTCGACTTCATGTCCTTTGAAACTATAATAATTTTGAAGATTATTGAAGACATGTCACAAGCAGAGAGAAGGATCCAACTCCTATCTTACGTGACAACACATCGAAACGATTGCATTATCCAGAACCATGTGTTTCACAAGAAGAGTAAACACATTATTTTCGGTTTCGTCATGCAGCGAGTTAGTCAATAATGGTGACATTACACTACAATTTTGTGGTTCTAGAGACCGACTGGCCGATATTTTCCACAAAGCCATAGGAAAGTCGGTTTTGACTTCCAGTGACGCAGAGCGCGGTGGTGCTGGCGATTATCTTGTTAGTCTAAGAGGTGTTAAATATATTGTACCCTCAGCGATTATAGCAGGTACCTGCTTGCATTTGTCTTGGACAGTTGTACTTTCTATTTCTCTTGTTACTTTGAGCATATATAAGCTCAGCTATTTCCCTTATGTGGAGGAAGACTTGGAATCTCTTCAGTTCTGTTTTTGTACTTCTTTATACATTTGGATATACTATTCTTTTCTCGCATTTCGTCATCACAATTTATCAAAAGCCTTTGGAACTCGTCCATCTGTTAAAGTACAAATGTATGGTTATATTTGAAAGCGTTTTGAATGATTTCCGATTAAGGTTGGTATGAATCATATACATAGTGATCAGTCGCAATTATTGATATCCAGTAGATACGTTTGTATTTAATGGCAGCGGTATCATAGGCTGCAGCAGCCTCTTCTTCTGTGTCTGTCAAAACCAATACCATGATCCTCATTTCCTTGAACACGTTCAAATCATGATACATTCTACACTACAAATAGATGAAAATATATAAAACACTTACCGAAACTCCCCAAATACATCTCTTTATTGTGAGCAATTCTTCCTAACCGTGCTTGCCATTTCCATTTGAGTCTTCGCAAGTATATAGAAAGGATAAAATGACACACATTGGTATTAGGTATTACTTTCACTATGAAATTGCTTGCAACATGTAATTATAGCTTTAATAGTTTTCACAAACCTGGTAACTCCACGGTACTTCGACACGCCTCTCGAGAATGCGGTGCTTGTTCTGTAACAAAGACATGACAAAAACGTAGGAATCTTAAACCATCTGTAGATATAAAATATGCAATTCAATTTTAAAAGTTCAATGATGTAATGCCGTTGCTACCTCTTTATCATTCTCACTCCTTGTTCGTTAGTCATGCCTTCCATCTCTTTGATCTCTTTTTCATAGTTGCTCGGCTGTAAGGAAAATCCATATTAATCCTGGTTGTAACGGCGCTTATTATATACTCATATTCAAACAGAATATAATCCTGGTTGTAACGGCGCTTATTATATACTCATATTCAAACAGAATATTTCAATGAAACGTAGTCATACTGGAAAGTTTGTTTGGGCAGTTGAACCAAAAAATTTCAGAGCTGCAACATCATAAGCTCTTGCTGCCTTTTCCGCTGAATCATATCCACCTGATACAGTAAATATAATTATAAAACTTCAATGCTGTAAAATAAGAATAAAAGAAAAGTACAAAGCTTGATTAATATAGAAGGAAAATAGTACTCACCCAAATAGACTGTAAAATTGGACCCCGTATGGTAAAGCGAAAGCGGTACATGTGACAGATACATATGCTCAAATTCAGAGGTGTAAAAAAAATCACTGCAGATGATCACCGATTACAAATATTTGGGTGGGTAAAATAAACAAAAAAATTAACACTAACCTTGTTTACCATTTCTCTTGTCCCATAGATGGGCTTCGTATCTCTCAGAACGTCTATTTCTGCAACCATGGCCATTAAAAAATCATAAAGCTAGTCACATAGAAACGCTAGAATGTCGAGAAACAAAACAAACACGAAACGGGTAGAAATATTTTACTTGGTGACCCCGCGAAACTTAGTGGTCGAAAGTTCCTGGGTATCACTGTTCTTTTCCAGAGTTAGATTTGGAGGTTCTAAACTGTCGGCAGTCCGCTTTCTACAGATTACAGGAGTCATTTTCACAGAGAATAGAACTGGATAACCCGAGGATACAATTTCCTACTAGATCTAGGGTTTGATACCACTAAAAGGCAGCTGACAGTGAATAAAGACGTTCAAAGACAACCGCAACGCAGCCCAATTGATCGCAGAAGTTAAATATATGAAACGAAAAAAAGTTGTGTGTATCTGCTAAGGAAGACCTTCAATGCCGGCGAGTTTTAGGGTTCTGGGAAATGGTATTATATATGCAATTCAACTTTCGCAGTAAAAGGCAATAAGGTGGAGCTGGGCAGGGGTTTGACAGAGTTGGGAGAACGTGTCCCAATGTTGGCCGACCTAGGCGTGCCCGACCCTAAGAGGACCTCGGGCGTCAAGTTGGTTGAAATTTTTTTTGGCGACCATCCTAAGGGTACCGGTCTTCATGGAGGGCCAACCTGATGGGGCAGGGTGGGGTGGACGAGGATACTAAATGGAGAAAATCACTTATCTCTATATTTATATATCTATGAGGTTCGGTATTGGATCGCGCATGGAAAAACCTCTATATGATGATGGTACGTATTTGATTGCAGATGGAAAGATGGAAACTTCAATGTACCTTTTGGATTGTGGTGTAGGGTGTAAAGTTTTGGAGAGAAGTTGTTAAATTTTAATAACAGAATTTAATATTTTGAATTCTACTTTTGTATGTCCATGCTATGCAAATACACATTTGCGGGGTTATGGTGTTTTTGATCTACCATGGTTGTGATGTAGATAGTATGATTGTGATGTGGATAGTTAAGTTATGACCAAAAAAAATGTTTAATTTTTATAATAGAAATTTAAATATTAATGATATTAATGTAGAAAAATCAATATTTTTTAAATAAATAATGGTTATATATTATTAATTAATAAAATATTTTAGGGTGATCCACATGTGGTGTTTATAGGGGCATGGTATATAGTGTTCCGTGTTGATTATTTTTAGTTAATTCATTGATCATAAATTTATTCAAAGTTTCACATTATCTAGTTGATTTTTTATATTTTTAAAAAATATTTAAATGATATTTTTGTATTATTATTGGTGGATCAATTCAACCTCTTATTGCAGAGGTGGGGACGAGTTTCTTGGAATTAGAGACATTGTTGCAAAGGTGGCGGCATGCTTCTTGGAATTGGAGACATTGTTTAATACGTTTCTTCTTCGCAGCTTTTTCATGCATAGCTTTTTCATGCATAACGAGAAAAAATGTTTTAATCCCCGACCAACCTGCTGATGTGAGGTCCAAAACCTGTCAACTGCATTTTTCACATCGACCAAGATGTAAGGCAACCCGCCTCCGTAATTTTGTGTAGCTGCTACATAGTTATGTGATGTGCTTTTCAATTTCCAAGACATGGATTTTATGACTAACTATTTCTTCTAAGCATTTGCGTGTAGCCATTTCTGTGTCACTTCCTTGGGAGTAATTTCCACTAAATCTGGTTCTAATGCACTAAACCTATTGAAATTCATATGCTATATACTTTCATATTCAACCTTATCCTTATAATATACATAGAAATAAGATATGTGCAAAGCTCTTCTTTACACGTTACCTACATGCAGATCCTTGCAAGCAAATCATCGACACCCATCACTTATATATACACACACAGTGTTTTCAATAAATCTCATGACATATCTGACTTCACTTTGCTTCTGAAGATTGATAAACAATTGTTGTGAAACAACATATCTTTAAACTATTGTATTGACAGAGATCAAGCAAGCAGAGAAGAAGGAAAACTCAGTCATAGAAAAATAAGATAATCTAAACATGTGAACCACATCTACACGTGGCCCTGTGTGTGGGTACGGAGAAACTTGCACTTGTGTCAACTGCAAGTATGTAACTCATGCTTCGACTCTCTTTTTTGTTCGACATTTCTTGGACTTTCTTGTTTGTTCGACAATTTTTGGACTTGGGAAGGACTCCATTGTTTTGGGTTTCCAATTATGTATTGGTTTGTGTTTCATCCTGTGCCATTAATTTAAAAGGATATTATCATTGTTTCTGAAGTGGGTGTAATATAATATAATTTTTTATCCAATGCTCAACTTCCAAGTGTTCAAATATTATCTTATGGACATCGGTAGTAAATAGATGTTATTTCTTCAATATTTGAACTTACTTTTACTTTTGTTGTTTTGAAATTGCATGCCTAGATGGTCCCATAGGCCAATGTTGTTTGTATTCTCTGCACTGTTATTCTAATATATACAATATTGTTCAATATATCTGTTCTATAATTTTTGTTTTGGTTTCTCTTTTCTTGAATATTTACTCGGACATTCTTCTATATCATGGTTCGATGCGCGACAATACATACATGTTGCTGGTAGAAGTGGGCATTCCCTTGCATAATGTCCTGGTTGTTGACAATTGTGACATACCACTGGTCCTCTACCTCATCCAAAACCTCCTCTTGCTCATCCTCCACCTTTGTATCCTGCTTGATCTCCTCTTGACATGTTATATTGAGTCTCCTCATTGTACTTCGTGGTATTGTACTAAGGTTGTGTTGTGTTGTACTGTGGTTGCGCAGTATTATATGGTTGTTGCACAGTGTTGTATGGAGATGGAACTTGGTTAAATTATGGTGCGGCTTACCCCGTCATCATTTCTTCATATACTCTATATGCATCTGATGTCCTTTCTCTCATCAAATCCATAGTTCTACAATATTTTTTGTCATGGCCCACTGACTTGCAAAAGTTACAATATGAAATCTTTGGGACTGTCTAGTATTTCTGCATCATTGAGAACTGATATGTATCGTGACCTAGCTTCTTGCAGATTTTGCACCATATTCCTCCTGGTGGTAACGGATTTGGCATTCCTGCTACCATATACTGCATGAATGTTCGACATTTGTTCTTGTGGTGTCCTTCTGTCCTACATCTAGTACACCAAACGACTTCTCGTTTAGCCTTACTTTTATTCTGGTTGAGTTCGAACATTAAGTTATTCAAATCCTCCTTTAGCTCTTCGATATATGGATCTGTCTATTGATACTGGTTTTCTTTCAATTGCAGGGCTTCCTACAAAGCCTCTACCCATGTTGGAACTTGTCCCATCCTGTTCCGTAGCAAATGTATGGTTATGTTTGAGACGCTTTGAATGATTTCCAGTGGGTTGACATGAATCTATACATAGTATTTGATCCAGGTCATAATTATTGATATCGAAATTAGTCACAACATTTCGCCCCCTGTATTTAATGGCAACGGTATGATAGGCTGCAACAACCTCTTCTTCTGTGTCTGTCAAAACCAATACCATGATCCTCATTTCCTTGAACATGTCCAAATGAGGATACATTCTACGCTACAAATAGATGAAAATATATAAAACACTTACCGAAACTCCCCAAATACATCTCTTTGTTGTGAGCAATTCTTCCTAACCGTGCTTGCCATTTCCGTTTTAGTCTTCGCAAGTATTTAGAAAGGATAAAATGACACACATTGGTATTAGGTATTACTTTCACTATGAAATTGCTTGCAACATGTAATTGTGAAAAAACGAAATCCAAATCACGAAATCCGATCAAGCTGTGGGGCCCAGGCAATATTGTTTCGGGGTTTGGAAGGGAACGGCTCAATTGCACAAGCTTGTAGATGTTCCAAAAAAATAAAATTCTGAAGAGAGTTTACTAACTCAAAATTAAATGCAGAGAGAATAACTGTGAATTCACCGTAACAGTTTCAATTCAAAAATGTCTTCAAGATCATATCAATTACAATTCGTTTCTGATACTTATACAGAAACATAAATTCAAAAATTGTCCCTTTGATCTTCTAAAAGACTTAATCAATGGTAGTGATGGTGTCTTGTGCCGTGCAAAGGATAAGGCGACCACCATTTAAGTTATGTAAAACAAAATTGTAATCGGTGGTTTAATCCTCAAGTCTTGAAGGGTCAAGACTGCCACTGATTCACGTTTGCAAAGAGGCGGTGAAATGATTACTTCCTAACATACTCCCTCTTAATCATTTCAGAACAAAAACAGACTAAAACCGTTTAAGTTATGTAAAACAAAATTTTAATCGGTGGTTTAATCCTCAAGTCTTGAAGGGTCAAGACGGCCATTGATTCACGTTTGCAAAGAGGCGGTGAAATGATTACTTCCTAACATACTCCCTCTTAATCATTTCAGAATAAAAACATACTAAAACTATGAAAAAACAAAATTTTTGTAAACAATGCATTACAACTTGCAGACCCCAATGTTTTTTTCTATGAATTTTAAACAATTCATTTCCCAAAGGCTTCGTAAATATGTCTACAAATTGTTCTTCAAATCTGCAGAACTGAACAGAAATCTCCTTACCAGTTACCAGCTCTCGAATGAAATGATACCTTGTGTCAATATGCTTACTTTGTTTGTGAAAAACGTGATTTCTTGACAATGCAATGGCAGACTTATTGTCACAGACAATCTAGGTTGCATCATTCTGGTTATGCAACAATTCATTCAAGACCCTTCTTATCCATACAGCTTGACATGCAGCTGCAGCTGTTGCAACAAACTCTGCCTCAGTGGAAGATAGAGTCACAATGGGTTGTTTCTTTGATGTCCATGCCACTGCTCCAAATCCAAGACTGAACACATACCCAGATGTGCTTTTCCTGTCATCAATGGAACCTGCAAAATCACTATCAGTATATCCGATCAGCGCAAGGTTTAAATTTGATGTGTATCAGATACCAAAGTTAGTTGCTCCAACAACATATCTCAGGATCCTCTTTCCTACTTGCCAATGAGTACTCTTCGGAGTCTCCATGAATCTAGAAATCAAACTCACAGCAAACATAATGTCAGGTCTAGTTGTTGTTAAGTACATAAGGCTTCCAACCAGCCTCTTATACATGGTTGGATCAACATATGATCCTTCATCATACTTGCTCAGTTTAATACCAGTTGCCATTGGTGTTGCAGTTGGCTTGCAATTCAACATTCTAAACCTTTTCAACACTTCATTTTCATAGTTAGTTTGACAATTAAAGATGCCATCATCAGATTGATCCACTTCAATCCCAAGAAAATATTTCATTTGTCATCTCAAACTCTGTTTTCATGGCATTTTTAAAATCATCTACAGATAGATCTCCAGTAAAAATCAGGTCATCAACATACAAACAGACAATCAAAATTTTACCTTTCTGGTCTACCTTTGTATAGAGAGTTGGTTCACTTGGACTTCTGTTGAATCTAACACTGATTAGGTATTCATCAATTCTACTATACCAAACTTTGGATGCATGCTTCAATCCATATAAAGATTTCCTTAACTTGTAAACCTTATATCTGTGTTTATCAATCTCATAACCCGGAGGTTGTCTTACATAAAATTCTTCTTCCAAATATCCATTTAAAAATGCAGACTTGACGTCCATCTGATGCATGATCCATCTATTCTGAGCTGCAATAGCTAAGACCATCATTACTATGTCAATCCTTGCTACAGGATAAAAGGTTTCATTGTAATCAATACCGGGTTGTTGACTAAACCCCTAAGCTACAAGTATTGCCTTGTACTTTTCAACTTCACCATTTGTATTCAACTTAGTCTTATTAACCCATTTAACACCAATACTTTTCTTGCCTTCAAGTAAATTGACAAGATCCCAAGTGTTATTCCTTTCAATGGAATCAATCTCCTCATCAATTGCTTTTATCTAGACATCCTCTTTAGCAGCTTCATCATAACTTACAGGATCATAAGCTATAAATGAAAAATTTGAAATCTGATCTACTTCTTCATTCTGATCATACAATTCTCTTATGCTTCTAGTCTTTTGTCCTTTAAATCTATTTCTTAATGAAGCTAAAGTGGGATTTGATTCACTACTTACCTGTGAATCTGATTGATGTCCACCATATCCAAATGGCTCACCACGCTCATGAGTTCTTGGCGTTCTAAATTGAGATGGGTTGAAATCTAGTGCTAGCCTTGTTGGAATTCTTGCTGCAGGCATATATGCATGTGGAACCATCTGTCCATCTCCTTCAGCTTTCTCAGCTCCATCATCATCTTCACAGGGTAACACAGCTCCCTCTGAAATTGATTTTTCAATACTTCCATCCCAGGCTTCATCTTCTTTAAATTGAACATCTCTATTGATTACATATTTCTGGGTGATGGGATTGTGGAGTTTATATGCCCTAGACTCTTCACTGTATCCAACAAAGATACATCTCTCACTTCTGTCATCCAACTTCCTCCTCATTTCTAAAGGTACATGCACAAATGCAACACATCCAAAAATTCTGAAATGAGAAACATTGCAAGACTTACCATCCCAGGCTTCCTGAGGTACACGATCCCTCACAGTCTTGGTCGGACTTCTATTCAAGATAAAAAACAGAGCATAGAACTACATCTCCCCAATATTCATTTGAAAGATTCTTTTCTTTCAACATGCTTCGAGCCTTGTCCATGATGGTCCAATTCTTCCTTTCAGCCACTCCATTCTGCTGTGGAGTATATCGAGCAGTAAACTACCTTTTAATTCCATGAAAATCACAAAATTCAATGAATTCATTCAATTTATACTCACCTCCTCTGTCAGATCTGAGGATCTTAATGGTTCGACCACTCTTATTCTCAACCATAGACTTAAACCTCTTGAAAACTTCAAATGCTTCAGACTTCTGTTTCAACAAATACAACCAAGTCTTCCTACTGAAATCATCAATGAAAGTCATAAAATAAACACAACCAGTTAAAGAAGGTGTTTGCATAGGTCCACATAAATCTGTGTGGACAATTTCCAAAGGAGCTTTTGCTCTGTAGGAAACACCTGAAACAAATTTCTCTCTGTGATGTTTTCCAAGTATGCAACTCTCACAAGAGCTTGCAGGTTGTTGAATACAAGGTAACTCTTTCACCATCTGTTACTTCTGTAACAAAACTAAGCCACCAAAATGTAAATGACCATATCTCAAATTCCATAACCAAGATTCATCTAAACTTCCAAATTTATAAGAATTCAAAGAACCACTCAAATCATTTCGCATAACAAGTGGAAACATCCTATTCTTAGTCATCTCTATTCTTGCAATCAATTGTTTGTTGGGTAAATTATCATAGATAGTACATACCTTGTTGTTGAAGAACACTCTGTACTTTTTCTCCAACAACTGCCCAACACTGATAAGATTGCATTTTAAACCAGACACAAAGTAAACATCATCAATATTTCTTCTCTGATTGTTCTTAGTGTAAACTAGAACTATACCTTTACCATTGATTGTAACCTTACAGTCATTTCCCAGTTTGACTTAAAACTGAATACTAGTATCAATAGAAGAAAATAAGTCTTTATTACTAGTCATGTGGTTACTGCAACCACTATCCAAAAACCAAATATCATTTGCACATTCCTAAGTGACGTTACAGGTCAAAAACATAGGATTTTGATGATTCTCAGACTCATTTATAATATGTGCAGACTGCTTTCCAGCATCTGCCTGTTTCTTCCAACATTTGTTAGCAAAATGCCCAAACTTCTTACAATAATAACATTGCACTTTAGTTTTATCATACCTCTAATTTTCTTGCAGCCAGGGTTTGTTGTTGCTCCATCTTAAATTAGGAGGATTCGGCTGGGGCTTCTTCTCAGACCCTGATTCAGCTCTATTGTCCCTTAGGCCAGAAAATCAACCTCCTCTTCCACGAGTATGAAACCTTCCTCTGCTTCTGCCTCTCGTAACATGCAGTTGGGATTTGAAAGCATGCTCCATTGATCCTTCTTCATATCTAGATATCCTAGATTCATGAGCAACAAGAGAACCAGTTAACTCATCAATTTGCATTAGACTTAAATCTTTAAATTCCTCTATGGGAACAACAATAGGCTCAAACTTCTTGGGCAAACTTCTTAGCACTTTCTCAATAACTCTTTTATTCTCAACATCATCTCCATACTGCCTGAGCTGGTTCACAACACCCATTACTTGAGTCATGAAAGTATCAACACTTTCATTATCCTTCATCTTCGGATTTTCGAAATCTCTTCTCAAGTTCTACAGCTTGATTGTCTTCACCTTGGACACCCCTTGATAACTGGTTTCAAGAATGTCCCAAGCCATCTTCGAAGATGCAACACTAGCAATCTTCATAAAAATGGATTCATTTAATACTTGCTGGATTAATACAAGATATTTATGATCCTTCTTCCTGTTTTCCTTCAGCAAAACATGGTCAGCATTAGACAGAGCCATTTCTGTTGCAGCATCAGCTGGATCGGGATAGCCATCAATAACATAAGTCCACAAATCCTGAGAACACAAAATCATCCTCATCCGAATGTACCAGGAGTCATATGACTTCTCGCTCAGAACAGGAACCTGAATCTGAGAAGAACTACTACCAGACGCAGCCATTTATAAAAATTGACAGAAATTAAATAAACCTTCACACAGAAAAATAGGAAAGTGAAATTGGGCACCAACAGGAATTGTCTGCACTGAAATGAGCAACTAACAGGATGATCTACAGGATAGATTGCAGCTCTGATACCAAATGTGAAAAAATGAAGGTCAATCGGGGTTCGGGATTTCGGGGTTTACGAACACCCGACGCACAAACAAAACGAAATAAGAAATGCCGAATTGTGAAATGTGAATATGCTTTGGTCCCACAATTTCGGGGTTCGGGTTTGCTAACACTCGATGCAAAAACAAAAATTACCCAGAATTGTCGAATCACGAAATCACGATAAGGCTGTGGGACCCTTCGGTTTTCGGCATTTGGGAATGCTCGATACATAAACAACACACAACGACAATCGTCGAATCACGAAATCCGATCAAGCTGTGGGGCCCAGGCAATATTGTTTTGGGGTTTGGAAGGGAACGACTCAATTGCACAAGCCTATAGATATTCCAAAAAAAAAAAAAAATTGAACAGAGTTTACTAACTCAAAATTAAACGCAGAGAGAATAACTGTGAATACACCGTAACAGCTTCAATTCAAAAATGTCTTCAAGATCATATCAATTACAATTCGTTTCTGGTACTTATACAAAAACATAAATTCAAAAATTGCCCCTTGATCTTCTAAAAGACTTAATCAATGGTAGTGATGGTGTCTTGTGGCTTGCAAAGGTTAAGGCCGCCACCGTTTAAGTTATGTAAAACAAAATTGTGATAGATGGTTTAATCCTCAAGTCTTGAAGGGTCAAGACGGCCACCGATTCGCCGTTTGCAAAGAGACGGTGAAATGATTACTTCCTAACAGTAATTATAGCTTTAATAGTTTTCACAAACCTGGCAACTCCACGGTACTTCGACACGCCTCTAGAGAATGCGGTGCTTGTTCTGTAACAAAGACATGACAGAAATGTAGGAATCTTGAACCATCTGTAGATATAAAATATGCAATTCAAATTTTAAAAGTTCAATGATGTAATGTCGTCGCGACCTCTTTATCATTCTCACTACTTGTTCGTTAGTCATGCCTTCCATCTGTTTGATCTCTTTTTCATGACTAACGAAGCTTGATTAATATAGAAGGAAAATAGTACTCACCCAAATAGACTGTAATATTGGACCATGTATGGTAAAGCGAAAGCGGTACATGTGACAGATACATATGCTCAAATTCAGAAGTGTAAAAAGAATCACTGCAGATGTAGCAATTATAGATCACCGATTACAAATATTTGGGTGGGTAAAATGAACAAAAAAATTAACACTAACCTTGTTTACCATTTCTCTTGCCACCCTGCTTTTTCCAAGTATTGTCCCATAGATCGGCTTCGTATCTCTCAGAACGTCTATTTCTGTAACCATGGCCATTAAAAAATCATAAAGCTAGTCACATAGAAACGCTAGAATGCCGAGAAACAAAACAAACACGAAACGGGTAGAAATATTTTACTTGGTGACCTCGCGAAACTTAGTGGTCGAAAGTTCCTGGGTATCACTCTTCTTTTCCAGAGTTAGATTTGGAGGTTCTAAACTGTCGGCATTCTGCTTTCTACAGATTACAAGATTCATTTTCACAGAGAATACAATTTCCTACCAATAAAACAAAGCTAGCTGACAGTGAATAAAGACGTTCAAAGACAACCACAACGCAGCCCAACTGATCGCAGAAGTTTAATATATGAAACGAAAAAAATTGTTGTGTGTATCTGCTAAGGAAGACCTTCAATACCGGCGACTTTTAGGGTTCTGGAAAATGGTATTATATATTCAATTTAACTTTCCTTGTAAGAGGCAATAAGGTGGAGCGGGCCAGGGGTTTGCCCTAGTTTTGACCGAGTTGGGAGAACGTGTCCCAATGTTGGCTCACCTAGGCGTGGCCTACCCTAAGAGGACCTTGGGCGTCAAGTTGGTCGTCTGGAGGGTTTGATTAACCTCTATTTTATTGTTTTAAGACACCCTTAGGTTTTATATTTACGGAAATTTGGATTGAATTTGTTTTGGCGACCATCCTAAGAGTACCGGTCTTCATGGAGGGCCAACCTGATGGGCTGGGGGTGGGTACTAAATGGAGAAAATCAGTTATCTCTATATTTATATATCTTTGAGGGTTGGTATTGGATCGCGCATGGAAATACCTCTACATTCATGATTGCACATGGAAAGACGGTTTTAGTGATGGAAACTTCAACGTACCTTTTGGATTGTGGTGTGGGTGTAAAGTTTGGGAGAGAAAGTTGTTAAATTTTAATAACAAAAATTAATATTTTGAATTATACTTTTGTATGTTCATGTTATGCAAATACACATTGGTGGGGTTATGGTGTTTTTTTATCAACCATGGATGTGATGTAGATAGTTAAGTTATAAGATTAAAAATATTAAATTTTTATAATAGAAATTTAAATATTAATAGTATTTTTTTAGAAAAATTAATATTTTTTAACTAAATAATGGTTATATATTATTAATTAATAAAATATTTTATGGTGATGCACATTATTATGACACATTATGTTGACTATTTCATGCATTTACCATAAATTTATGAGACATTCCAAAGTTTCACATTATTTCATTGATTTTTTATATTTTTTAAAAATATTTAATTGATTTTTTTTATTATCATTGGTCGATTAATTCAACTTCTTATTGCAAAGGTGCCGGCGAGCTTCTTGGAATTAGAGACACTATTGCAGAGGTGGCGGTGTGCATATTGGAATTGGCGACACTGTTTAATACGTTTATTTTTCGCAACTTCTTCATGCATAATGAGAAAATTTGTTTTAATCCCTGACCAATCCATCGATATGCGGTCCAAAACTTATCAACTGCATTCTGCACATCAGCCAAGTTGTAAGGAAACCTGCTTCCGTCGGACAAGTTGTAAGGCAACCTACCTCCATAAATTTGTGTAGGCGCTGCATAGTTATGTGACGTGCTTTTCAATTTCTGAGACATTGCATGTCTAGATGGTCCCATAGGCCGACATTGTTTGTATTTTGTGCATTGTTATTTTGGTATATACAAGATTGTTCAATATCTATGTTCTATAATTGTTTTAGTCATTGTTATCAAGTGTTGCATACATGCTTCAAAATTTATTTATTTATTTTGAATAGGAGTAGTTTATTGAGTATTTTAGTATCATGTTCCATACTTCAATAAATGACAAAAAAACTAAAGAATTTCATCTAAGACGATCTAGGAACAAAATGCAAAGATAAGTTGACCGACTCTAGCTTAAGCTTTAACATATTCGACATCCTTAGTTGTCCTTAATTTTAGTGTTCCGTTTAAGGAAAGAATTGGTTGTGAATGTTGTTAACTTTAGCATTGTATATGCATAAGATGAGAGAAAGAAATGATTGCAGAGAAACAAATAAAGAATAAGAAGCATGCATCAATTTGCACGGTAAAAGAACTCACTTATCCTCGAAAATTCAGAGTCCTGAAGGTCCCTTGCAACATTGGAATAAAAATGAAAGCCTTGTCCTTTTATTTCTAATGGTTTTTGACAAAATATTCAAACGAGCATCGCAAAAGAAACTTATATTTGAAGCTCACACATAAAATGTGCTTGTTGCGGTAAAGGCTCAAGATGGAGCTAGCCAACCACCAATGCTGACTAAAAAAGTATTGCATAGAAATGATTAATGTGACATATTGATTGTATATTTGTATCAAAAGTCATGTTCACGGAAATCAATGTTGAGGTCACTCTCTCTCGTAGCGTTGTGGGGTTTATCATATTCATGGAAAATTGATCAATGAAAATAGTGTAAAGAATGGTTGTGGGTATTCGACATCGTCGGATCGATTCCTTTCGTTTCCCAATAGAACTTTATTATATTATTATTATAATACCAACTAACACAGAGGGTAATGATTGCAACGCAAAATTATCCCCGAAGTCAAGAAATAATTGAACTTGCAGTATATAACGATCGTTTCACTTCAACCTTTGACCAAAAGTTTATGAACAGTTTCTAAAGCACAACATTACAAAACAATTTTACATATTTTTCGAAATTATTTAAAAGTGTTTATCTACCATTTCATTCGCTATTGAATTCGACCCCTTATTGTGGGCCTGGCAGGGGATGTCTCGAAATCAACGTTATTTTAATAATTTCATGCCTCGGACCACAACTTTTCATATTTATTTTCCACATTGGAATGAAGTAGTGCATACATGCATCAAATTTATTGGCCAATTTGGAATGTAGGTAACAACCTTCTTCCAATTTAGAAGTTGATTTTGTCTTGAAATTCCAGGAGATTTAATATTGTCTACAAGTGTTAGTGTGCTTTGTGGGAAGTTTATGTAGCACTGTATGTATTTATTTTGGAAGTTGTTTTTGTATTTATTTTTTCAATTTGGAAGTTGGCTTTGAGCTTTGTGGGTATGGGTCTTTTTCTAATTTGGAAGTTGGATCTAATATTTCTACAAGTTGACGCAGTCGCCCCCCCCCTTGCCTTGGTAATGGGCCTTTGCGCTGACCTCCCGGTCTTTAAGAATCGTTCAAAGTTCACCCCGAGCCGGAGTGGCTCCTTCGATTCCTCCCTGGAATCGTTATTCAAATGTGACCCACAGGTCTTTTTCGCACCTTACAACCTTGTGGTCCGGTCCCTTCTCCGTTCACCACAGAAAATCACAATCGGGTTTCAGGGTTTTCAAAATCCCGATGTCACGACCCTTTGGTTCCCGATTTCTCGATCTCTGTTTTCCCGATATACTCCCTTTGTGCTTTAGCCCCTCCTGGCTATGCACTAGTCATGTGATCGGCCTTTATATGACTGCAGTCATACCTTTTACCGGGATTCGGGGTTTCGAAAGTCGAAATGCACTAAACCTCTTGTCCACGGAATCCCCGATTTCCTGATCCTCGATTTTCCGATGGATGACTTTTCCTTTCGAGAAATCTCCCAAAAGCTTCGATCTCGGCCACGCGTCCTCAAGGATGGACGGTCCTTGCCACTTCGGGGTTTTCACTGTGGAAATTCTCAGTTCCTCGTTATGACGAGATGATGTCAGCTGGGTCCCACGTGGAGCTCTCCTCCTTTCGGAGAATCGGACTTCGGGATTCCGAATTGCAAGTCCTCTAGGACTCACGAAATGTCGATCCCCAACTTTCTTCGAATTTCTGACACGCGTCCCAAGTAGATGGACGGTTCAGATTTACCCTCGGGGTTTCGCCAACTGCAAAGCCAAAACACTTACCTATGTGAGTCCCGATGTTCAAAATGCCGATGGGCTTCCGATCTTGTCCACGTGTCCCAACTGATGGACGGCTCAGATTGATTCTGGGGTTTCCAACATGGATTTTCCCGATCTCTTGCTCACAGAACTCCCGATTTGTTGAATCTCGAAACTCCGATGAAGTCTTCCCTTTCGGGACTTTTCCCGAGATCTTAGATCTCCGATACGTGTCCCCTTAAGATGGACAGTTCCAATTCAACCTCGGGATTTCAAGACTTTTGATGCCTTGATGACACAAGTTCTTTGTCAACTTAAAACCCCGGTCGCCGAAATGTTGACAGGCTCTCGATGATTGCCACCTGTCTCCTCAAGATGGACGACTCAGATTGATTCTGGGATTTTCACTATGAAAATTCCCGATCACTCATCCTCGTGATTCCCTATTTCACGAATGTCGAATTCCCGATGGCCACGCCTCTCATCGGAACTTTCCTCTTCCCATTCACGACGTTTAAACTTCGTACAACTCCCGGTCAATCCAACGGCTGACGGGTATTTGAATGAGAATCTGACGGTCCACAATCTTCTGAGCTTGAACTCCGGATGCAGCCATAACCCCCTCGCTTGTCTGGAAGATCTGACGGCTGGCGGGATTTCACAAAACCTCCCCACAGATTCTTGACCGTCGGTCTCTTCCCTTTGACGATTTCTACGAAGGAAACCAAGGACTCTTCCCTGGACTTATCCGCTTACACTACAAACTTCCGATGCCCCTCAATGTTTTCAAAGGATTTACTCCTCCTGAGCTTCTCACAACTTCGAGCCTTAGAAAAGACTCTGGCACGCACTCCTTACGCAACCTTCAGACACCTTCAAATGTTAATTACTTCGACTCTGCACACGCCTGCAACATTAGTCCTTCGATACTTGGCTCAGGTCCACGACCCTGAGACTCTCCTTGGCCTGTGCACTCCTTGCACGGCACCTGTGCCCAACCGCACTCCGAGGGAACGAGAACAACCGC
>SNQJ01S0016119.1:103487-115851 GCA_010110895.2 Picea sitchensis
ATTTCTGACACGCGTCCCAAGTGGATGGACGGTTCAGATTTACCCTCGGGGTTTCTCCAACTGCAAAGCCAAAACACTTACCTATGTGAGTCCCGATGTTCAAAATGTCGATGGGCTTCCGATCTTGTCCACGTGTCCCAACTGATGGACGGCTCAGATTGATTTTGGGGTTTCCAACATGGATTTTCCCGATCTCTTGCTCACAGAACTCCCGATTTTCCGAATCCCGAAACTCCGATGGAGTCTTCCCTTTCGGGACTTTTCCCGAGATCTTAGATCTCCGCCACGTGTCCCCTTAAGATGGACGGTCCCAATTCAACCTCAGGATTTTGAGACTTTTGATGCCTTGATGACACAAGTTCTTTATCAACTTAAAACCCCGGTCGCCGAAATGCCGACGGGCTCTCAATGATTGCCACCTGTCTCGTCAAGATGGACGACTCAGATTGATTCCAGGATTTTCACTATGAAAATTCCCTATCACCCGTCCTCGTGATTCCCGATTTCATGAATTCTGAATTCCCGATGGCCACGCCTCTCATCGTAACTTTCCTCCTCCCATTCACGACGTTTAAACTTCGTACAACTCCCGGTCAATCCAACGGCTGACGGGTATTTGAATGAGAATCTGACGGTCCACAATCTCTTGAGATTGAACTCCGGATGCAGCCGTAACCCCCTTGCTTGTTTGGCAGATCTGACGGCTGGCGGGATTTCGCAAAACCTCCCCACAGATTCTTGACTGTCGGTCTCTTCCCTTTGACGATTTATACGAAGGAAACCAAGGACTCTTCCCTGGACTTATCCGCTTACACTACAAACTTCTGATGCCCCTCAATGTTTTCAAAGGCTTTACTCCTCCTGAGCTTCTCACAACTTCATGCCTTAGAAAAGAATCTAGCACGCACTCCTTATGCAACCTTCAGACACCTTCAAATGTCAATTACTTCGAATCTGCGCACGCCTGCAACAGTATTCCTTCGATACTCGGCTCAGGTCCGTGACCCTGAGGCTCTCCTTGGCTTGCACACTCCTTGCATGGCACCTGTGCCCAACCGCACTCCGAGGGAACGAGAACAACCGCTACCTCTCCTGAGCTTTCAGAGACAACCCTCTGAACTCCTTGTCGACGCACTCCTTGCGGACAATTCAACTGCACTCCTTGCAGGAATCTTGCTCAGACAGAGAAGCAATTGAAACTCATTCTCCTTACTCTTCCTCTCTCAAATTCCAAATATTCAACGGGAAATCATTCATACATAGCATAAAATCAATTTCATGACAGAGAGAGAAAAAAAGTCAAGAGCATAACATTTGAAGATGCATACATAGAGAATATACGAACACCATGAATCTGAATCACAACTTCTTTGTATTAATTCAGAACTTCTATACATGGAGTCTGCTACCCAACTCTCTGCTTCTCTCCTATGCTCTTCAATAATGTTACAAATACACAATGAGGGTGTCTATATCCGGTTTCCCTCCACTCCTTCTAAAACTGTCTAATCTAATATTCAATTCTACCTACCTACATAAATGCCTTCTACCTACTATGGACGAGAGCGGATCGCCCAAGGTCCTTTACAATACATAAGTACGCCTCTCCTTAACTATCACATTTACATTTGGCGCATCCACTCTTCAAAAGTTTTTAAACAATAAACATATGCTCAAAATGTGTGGCGGTTTCCCCCACGCTCGCTTGATGTTGACGATGCTCCTGCATCACAAGTGTTGTTGTGCTTAGTGGGTATGGGAAGTTTATGTAGTATTGTACAAGTGTTGGTGTGCTTAGTGGGTATGGGAAGTTTATGTAGTACTGTATGTATCTATTTTTCCAATCTGGAAGTTGGCTTTGAGCTTTGTGGGTATGGATTTTTTCCAATTTGGAAGCTTGCTTTGAGATTTTAAGTTGATGTAGAACTTTGAATTTCTGACCATTTTGAGGCTCTTTGCATGACCAAATTTCTCTAAATTCCTCCAATTCTCTAAATTCTTACATTGTTGTAGGTAAATGTTGTCATGCATCCTTGTTAACTAACGATTTATGTGAAGAGGGAAATTTGAAATGGAAATATTTGTTTGCTCGGGTTTTTTGTATCTCATAAAGCTGCTTTAGACCCTTACAACAATGCATTGGATAAAAGGTTTAGAATCTTAAATATCACCTTCAAAAAGAGAGAGTGGTGATTCATTAGTTCAAAGCACTTTTATTGAATCAAAACATTGCAACATTGTGATAAATATCAGAAAACAATACAAAAACTAAAATGGCCTCTTAAAAAATATTTCTTGGGATACACTAGCAAAACAAAATTGTTAGTGCCCAATCATAATATCTCTACTTAAGGGTACATAAAATTTAGTTAATTAATGTATGAGGCCATATTCTTTGAATAAGACTCATTAGGTAGTTGGTGTGTAGGTACTCAATGTAAAAGGGTTATCTTTATTAAATTGGGTGCATTAGGCAGTTGGAACTTATTAGTTATGGCACCACAAGTGACTAAGATTTGGTTAGTAATAAACTATTTAAAGAGGTAAGAGGCCATGTAATGTTTTGTTAAGTATCTTTCATATGCATTGAATATCTACTCATTTATAGGTTACCCCCTCAAGGAGGCCCATGAACATTGTCCTCTTTCTATATTATCAATATAAGGGTTAACATGTAGATTCACTACTCTTTTTTCACTCATTTTTCTTTCTAAAATTTATATTTCTTTTGATATTTACTCATAATTGATTGTTTCTTCTAATTAAGTATACTAAAAGTGCTCTGAGAGCACTTTCATGTGCTAGCTCTTGACCAATTTTATAGAATCTTATTTTAAGATATAGAGATGTTCCAATGTCTTTAAATGCAATGATTTTTTGTTCAATGGTAAAAGCCACATTTGACAAGCCTACATGTAGAGAATACAAATGGGGTCTCATGCTTCGACACCCTTGGACACCTCTATTGGTATCTGGTGAATAGTACCACATTAGACATAGTGTATATGGATTCAATATCCCACATACCACTGGGTTTGTTATAATACCCCTATGTTCACCTAAAACCCTCCTTATATAAACATTTAAGTCGTAATTTCACTATAGTACATTGAGCATAGAACTCATGGAGATCACTCTTCCATATGAGGGAATTTAGTAATACAACTAAGGATATAGTGTATCCTACTTAGTTTTCTTAGTGAAATACCAATTGAGTACTATTGTTGGAAATCCTTAGGTATATCAGAGAGATATAGTGCTTTCCACTTATTTTCTCTTAGGACCCTACAAACCCTAGACTCTACAAAACATGAACAAAAATTCCTACGTAACTTTCAATATGAGAAATTTGAAAAAACATTCAATATAATAATACTCTAGAAAGAGTTAAAAAAAATGGAGATTATCCTAACCATAGAAGGGGACCTATCCCAAAATAATCCTTTTGCAAAGATGATTATGTTAGTGTGGCTCTTCAGTAACTTTGTAGGTGGACCCAATTTGCTTAGACAAATGCAGGGGATCTACCCCAAAATAACCCTTATGCAAAGTTGATCCAGATTATTTTGAGAATGAAATGAATGCAGAGATATAATAAAGAAATACATAAATATATTGCAAGAAGCAGAGAGATACAATGAAACTCAAATTCTATTAATAAATGGAATATGTTGAAACTATACAAATGCAAAATGAAACAAGTTTGCTCGAATGTTGGTAGCTTATCTCTGAGAAGATATGTGGTGACTATGTGCATTTGCAAGAAGTTGTGTTTAAAATGAGGCTCCAAAGGCCTTTTTAACATAAAAAATAAATGAGAAAACCCTAAACATCCAACACCAAAAGGTTTGTGGGCCCTGATGGTGGTAGTTGATACACCAACTTCTTGAGGGCGAAACATTTGCATACGATCACCATTTTGGGCATTCTATACCTCGTCGGAAAGTTCTATACAAAGAGTAAAACTTCCATAATTGGTTAGGGTATGTTGTTGCCAACCCTTGGACCCCCAAATGTACTAAAAAACATCATTTAGGACCTCAAAAAAACCCCCGAAGTTTGGGACCCAAAAACCTGTAGAAAAACTTCCAAGGTGGAAAATTGTATTTTGAGCCAGTGGAATAGGTGGGTGACCACCAATATCCACCTCTATAATTCCTACCTCCTTAGGAAGCAACGGTATCCATTGCATCAATTTCTCGGGGAATATTTTATTGAATCTGAACCTTGGTGAGACGCTTTCCTTGTTGAAGAAATTGTCATGCTTAGCTTGTTGAAGGTTGTCATGAACCTATTGTTGGATGGGTTGGATCCATTCAACCAATCTACTACCATGATATTATTGAGTGTGGGAGGACTCTATTGGTGAAGATGCAACGCAAAGATCTATATCAATGGGGGATAAAGGTTGGAACCCCAAGCACACCTGAAAAGGGTTGTGACCAATAGATCTATGGACGGATCTGTTATATCTTGTCTTGACTGGGTAGTGTGGAGGAACCCTCGTAGGTGAAGAAATAATATATTTATGGAGGCACCCTCATAGGCTACCAATCCTTAGGATCCTCTAGTTCTTTTGGTTGGATTGTTGTGGTCACGATGGTAGTAGTGAGTTATGTATCGATGATCTATTTCCTTTTAGGTTTTATCAATTAGATTCAGAGTCATGGTTCATCTCTTTTTATTTGAGCTCGAAAACCAATGAATATTTTGAGAGAAATTCATCGGTGTTGTGCCAAGGTATTTTTTAGAAGTCACACCACTTCCTAGTGTCCTTCTTCATCTTCCCATTACCCTTCTTTTCTTGTGGCTTGGAATAGTTGTATTTATGTTGGTTGTTCTGTGAATTAGGGTCGCCTTTACAATACTTTGGTTGTTGCAGATTTGCAGACCCAAACTCTCACTTATTTTGCTGCTTAAACTTCTACCTAATTTTGACGGCATATCGATAAGCAACTCCCAGTGACGAGATGCCTAGAAAATCCATTTTGGTTTGCATTTACCTCTATAGATCTGCATTGTATTTTAGAACCAAATTCCATTTAGACTATTTTTATACACAGCTTGGTGCACAAGGTATGGAAGGTATTTGTGAACTCTAGCACTATTTGTTCCATCTCCTAACACATCGTGGTCCATCTCATGTACTAGTCATCATAGTTTCCAATAGGGTAATATTTTTTCTTGATGGCATCCATAAAAAAATCCCAAATGGGTTCATCCTCAAACATTCCAAACTCCTCTGTAGAATTATTCTCACAGTAATTTACCCACCAATTTTTGACATGGGGGACATCCTTAAGGAGCACAAAGGTGATATTTTCCTTATCGAAAAAAATTGTGGATAGAGAAATAACCTTCTAGTATAGTTAACCACTCTTAACATAGTTACCAATTTAATGAAAACTGTGACCTCAAAATGAGATATCTAGCCCTTAAAACCCATATTTTTGCATAAAAAACATGAAAATCAACCCCCAAATCAAAAAGTGGTGCTATCGATAGCACCATTTTTTGTAACCGGGTCAAAATTACAATTTTTTTTAAGCATGAGCTTAAAGGATCAAATGGCTTCTCAAACAAAATTTAATATCAACCCCCAAATCAAAAAGTGGTGCTACCAGTAGCACCATTTTTTTTAACCGGGTTAAAACTACAACTTTTTTCAAGCATGAGCTTAAAGGATAAAATGGTTTCTCAAAAAAACTCTAAAATCAACCCCCAAATCAAAACATGGTGCTACCAATAGCACCAATTTTTCTCACCGAGTCAAAATTACAACTTTTTTCAAGCAGGGCCTTAAAACAAAAAATAGTTGCTTAGAAAAACCTTAAATTCAACACCTAAATAAAAACATGACACTACCTAAAGCAAAATGTTTTTTCTAAACGTTAAAATTACAAGTAATTACGACCTAATTCAAACTGTGGCCTTGACAACAAATCCCTACACAAATAAAGAAACCCAAAATTGGATCCTAAATGGTCATTTGAAAATTTATTAACTAACTTTTTTTCTTTTTCTTCTTAAATTTACATTAAAAAATAAATAAAGAGAAAAGAGAAAAGATTCACAAATATGTATATTTTAATGAAGACAAACACATTTAAAAAAATATATTCAAAACCCAAATTTAAAACAAAACAATAAAACTTAACAAAATGGTGAAAACCAAAGAAAAACTAAAAAGAACAATAAAACTAACAAAATGGTGAAAACCAAAGAAAAACTAAAAAGAAATGAAAAAAAAAAATTATCAAAAAAAAAAAAAAAAAAAAAAAAAAAAAAAAAACTTTTTTGTTAAAAAAAAAAAAAAAAATGCCTTCAATCTTAATTATTTGACAAAACTAAATTAAAACACATTAAAACAAATTTGTTTCATAAATATCTAAAAACAATTTCATATTTATATAAAACTTATTTGTTTATATATATAACATATAATATATATATATTATATATAAAAACATAATATAGTATGTATATATATAACCATGCATTCACACGTTCTGGGCCTGCAGGGGTATCACGACAAGCCCCTCGGGGGCCTGGCCTAGGTCCTGTGGACGCCCACGTGACCTGGGCCAGTCTGCCAAGTGGAGGATGGGTCTGACAAGTTGGGGACCCATGCATCCATTGTGACTTTGGGCTAGGTCTTGTGTGGGTGGCTATGGATGCTGGGACCTGTATCCATAGGACTGGCCAAGTCTGGGCTTTGTGAATCAGCATCACTGGCCAAGTGGAACCCAGACAAACCTGTGGGTGGCATCGATATACCTTCTAGATAGTTTTCAGCCTCCAGTCTCCATTGGACATACATTTTAAAATATATATGTATATATATATATATATATATATATATATATATATATATATATATATATATATATATATTTTAAACTTTTTTTTTTTTTTTTTTTTTTTTTTTCTTTCAAATATTAATTTATGTATTTGGGATCGCAGGGTAAACCACAAGACTCAAGCTAGACCACCTAGGAGGATCGCACCAACCTCCTGCTGGCCTGACCTAGGTCTGCTCACTGTTCATGGATATAATGACCAAGGAGAGGGGCTAGCACGACAACCCCCCAACGGGCCTTGCCCATGTCCCATTGGCACACATTTTAAAACATATATATATAACATATAATATATATGTTTTATACATAAACATATATCTATATGTTTTATATATTAAATCTTTTTAGCTTTAACTTTTATTTTAAGATTTTGCTATAAATTCCAATTTTTTTGCTGTCATTTCCATTGAGTTTTAACTTATTTTGTTAATTGTTTTAAATTTTGCATTAAATTTTAAATTTGTAGGTTTTTTAATTTAATTTTTTGTATACTTCTAAATTTTGCCTTTTTTCACCTTTTAATATTTTTGGGTTATAAATTTTTTACCTTTTTAATATTTTCTCATTTTCCTCTTACTTTTATATATATATATATATATACATATACATATATATATATATATATATATATATATATATATATATATATTATTTTATGGTTTTTCCTCTTTGCCTTTTTAGGTTTTTCTCTTCAATTTGGTTTTTAATATAACTTGTTTTAAAATGTTTTTTTTTAATTTCAATTTTTTTTGTTTTCTTATTTTTTTAGTTTTTAATTGATCCAAAAAAAAATTATATCTTTTTAGTAAATATTTAAAAATAATATTATTTAACTAGAATTATTTTCTATGTATTGAAGTAGAGGTGTTAAAAATGATATTTTCCACTATATTTAAAAAGTATGGAAGCATAACTTAATTAAGGACATATAATCGTATGAAAAATATTAATTTAAAAAAAATAACTGGTGTACAACATTTTTAACATTGGATGGAGCATGAAAATATATGATTAAAAACACCATTGAATAATAATAATAAGAAATAAGAAAAGTTTGGAAATAGATGAAAAAACACGGTTGAGAAAAAATAAAATTGAACTTCAAAATAAATGGAAAAACAAGCATTTAAAAAAAAAAAGTGGAAACCTTATGTATCATAAAATTTAAAATATCAAAAAACCACCTAAAAGGGGAGGGGGGTGCTACCGGTAGCACCATTTTTAAAAATGGGCTAAAAACCTTGACCCCCCAAAAATCGAGAACTCTGTAGAGTTCTCGTTAAGTTGGTAACTATGTTTTTTCCAAAGAATATGCATCTCTCTGACCTTCAAACACAGGAATATCAAAATTAACTTGTACCTTGAAAGGGGAAGTGCCTCCAAATTGGTTGTTTGATGAAGACGCATCTGCTATTGTCGGTAATCATCGAAGGATTTGAAAAAAATTCTTCGTCGTTTCGTTCCTCTGTCACATGATGGCTTCCTAGAGAAACAAATTGATATGATCTCTCACTGCCTCACTTATCTTTTCTTCTGCCATGGGAGGCTACATGGAATGGTTTTCCTAAAGAGAAACTAGCTCAAGACCCAACTCTCTATACCCTAACTTCATCGAGGATATGCACTAAAAAATGAAAAGGAGCAACCTACTCTAATACCACTAATATGCATTATTTTTAGAATGAAATGAAGGAAGAGATATAATAAATAAATACACAGAGATATTGCAATAAACATAGAGGTACAATGAAAATTTAGTGTTATTAATAAATGGAATATGATGAAACTGTAAAATTGCATAATGAAACAAGCTTGCTCGAATGGTGGTAGCTTATCTCTGAGAAGAGATTTGGAGGCTACGCACATTTGCAAAAAGTTTTGTTTTTTTATTTTTGAATAAAAGTGAAACCTTATATGAATGACATATGTATGTTGTACAATGACAAGTATGAGCCACTTGTTCCGCCACATAAGGGAAACCAAAACAGGTGGCATCATGATGTTCATAGATTGACACATCATCCTGAGTGCTAGCTCTGTTGTAGCAAAAATGTTTACACAAAAAATAACAGTCTTTCTTCTTGAACAAAAAGTTTTGAACCATCTTCTGCAACCTATCACTAGGACAAATTGTAGACAGAGCTGTTATAATCCTAACTACATAAACAGAATAAGAAAAAATTGCATGATCATCTATCATGTTGTTGTGTTGAGATAGACCATCAATCCTACAACTAGAATAAGCAAAAGACCAAAACCTGGAGTATACAATCTGTAGCTGAGTTTGGTTGTCCATGAATTGTGTAGGTCGGGGTGAACCGTTGTCTGCATTTAGGGCATCAGGTGTGCACGGGAGCATCCGTTAAGGCATCAAACAAGATGTCCATCCTTTGACCAAGGATACGCTAGGAATGCATCTGGTCATCCTGTTTCTGTTGAATTTCAAAAAGGCGTTGAAGGTGCTCCTCCACAAGGCGGTTGGAAAAATGATGAGGGTACTCCTCCTCCTCTTCCTTACCAACTATTTCTGTAGTGATTTCATTGGATGCCATTGTGTTGTCCTCCAATTTCCAGCTTGGGAGCATTTCCTCCTCCACCATGCAACTTTCGTCACCGTAGTAAGGGTCTCCTGGATTGACAATTGGTGGGGGAAGGAGATTAGTAGTTGGAGGAGGGCGCACACCTGAAGGTGGTGCCTCATCTTTTACCAAGATCAAGCCAGGGAGTGAAGTAGGAATGGACAAAGGGAAGTGGGCACTGAAGGAGGACACTTCCACTTTGATCGAGTTGACGTTGTGGAGCTGGAGAGGAACCGACTGAGGAGCCTCCTGCGTCCTCTGGGAAGAATGTCGAGGGTTCACAAAATGATCAATGAGATATTGTTGATAAGGGGTGATCCTATTGCGATGGGAGAGGGTTTTGTAATAACGATAAACCCTCCTAGATTTTCCCCTCTCCCGAGGCATGCTCGAGGGAATATGGAGGTGGAAGGTTGAAGGAATGGAGGTTGATGGACGGTGCTGAGGGGAGTGGGAGGATATGGAGGTGTTGAGATGTTGATTGATTTCACTGAGTGTGAAAGACAAGTGGAGGGTGTCGAATCCAGGCAGGAGGTCCTTGGCATAAAATAAATTGTTACAAAGAGCGGTAGTTCTAGAAATCCTGGGGGAGAAGAAGAGTTGGACAGGAGGACTGCACCAGGGTAGATGAGAAATGGAATAAAACACCAAGGAAAGATCTTGTTTAAACCTCTTGATGTCATTGAATCTAGAGTTGACAACAACGACCTCCATTGAAGCCGAGTTGAAATCCAACTCAGTCCTAGTACGCCTGGTCTGGATGGCTCACGCACCCATTAACCCAACTAGTCTATGCAAGCACACTATCATTAATCCTCTCATGGAGTGAGCCATGGGGGAGATAATTTCCTTGGGTTGGCGGTCGGGGTTAATAAATCCCCCGACTTCCTGGTTCCAGGTGTCCTCGGACCCTGTTTAGGTGGCACCCCATCCGGGTGTGCAAAATTTTTTGCTTACAATGAGGCTCCAAACGAAATTTTAACATAAAGAATAAATGATAAAAACCTAAAAATCAAAAACCTTAACCTTGGAAGATGAAACACCAAAAGGTTTGTGGGTCCCAAAGGCAGTAGTTGATACATAAACTTCTCGAGGGTGTAACTTTTGCATACGATATCATCTTGGGGCATTTGATACCTCGTCAAAAAGGTATAGCCAAGGAGTAAAACTTATGTCAAGGGGTAAGGTATGTCGTTGAAAATCCTTGGCCCCCCAAAATTCCAAAAAAACATCATTTAGGGACTCAAAATGGCCCTGAAAGTTTGGGACCTGAAAAACTATAGAAAAACTACCATGGTGGAAAAATATATTTCGAGCCAGTGGAATAGGTTGGTGGCCATCGATATCCAACTAGATCAAAATCTAATAATATTTTTGTATCTCTTGGATAACCCTGCAAGTGGAACTAGACTCCCCAAACTACTGTAGGAGATATATCCCAAAAGCATCCTTGCACAAAGCTAATCATGTTGGTATAGCTCTTCGGAAACCCTCTCGGTGGACCTAATTGGTTTCATGACTACTAAAAGAAAGAATAAATGAGTAAAAAACCTAGAAGAAAAAATGATAAAACCCTTTGTCCTATAAGAACAAATCAATAGCATCCCTATCCTAAAAGACAAACTCACTAGCATCACCAACCTCATTACCTTCTTCCAATCATCCATGGAGATCTAAATGCATAATGTATGTTATCATCTCCAACCAATGGATCATGGGGAATACTCATTGGATGGAAGGTGTCATAGTGGTCTCTTCCTGCATAACAATCCAATCCATATGATCCACAAATTTCCTCAAATCAAGTTGAAGAAATTCAAAGGCTAAGATACAGTAAGTGTTAAATTATGATCTTGATTTATTATGCAGATTAATTCTTTTATTTTCTTCAACACTTTGATTCCAAATTAATACACTTCAACAATACCAAATCATAACTGAATAGAAATAACTATGTAGATAAGTAAGCATGCACATCAACAACACATATACCCTAGGGAAACCCTGTACAGGGAGAAAAACCCAAGAAAACAATATTCCTTTATTGCATTGATAATGTAAGATCACTTACAAATATTCACCATGAATGTTCTTCTCTTAAAGAGCTTGCCAAGATGACTCTGACCTCAGAAAGACCTAAGAGACTTTGCTAAAATACACCTCTGATATGCTACCTATATTGTTGATATACAAAACTGATATGCTTCTTTGGTATGTTGCCTCTTTATCACTGATATGTGACGCCAACGCCCTTCCTCACAACCCGTAGGTCAGAAGGCGTACGTCAGCTCAGGATCTTTTCTTCTTCCTCGGCCCAAAGAACTGTAACGCTCTTCTATTTCCCTATCGGGAAATCTGCACCCACAGAACTTTTCGCGCGATCCCCTCTCTGCACTCGGAGGATTGGACTTCGCGACTTCGCGAGGTCAGTGGTCGAGCATTGTACCCTCGAGTCCCCGAGACCCGATGACAGTCAACGCTGATCTTCCCTTCTATTTCGGAACTTTTCTTATCGCAATTTCTCCACTCGCGATATCAAACAACTCACTTTACCAACTCCCGACTTCCGATATGCCGAAACCCTGACGCACGTGCGAGTTGACAATTCAATGGTCCTTCACTCCATCAGCATTTCAAAGTTCACAATATCGCGAATCCAGATGCTATTGTATCAGGACTTCTCACTGCGAAACCCCGATAAGGCATGCCACCTGTCTACCTGCTAACCCTTGTGGCCCACACTGTTCCCTTAGCCGTTGGGATATCGCGTTTCGCGATTTCGTGATTCTCGTTGCCCAACCTTCGACTCTTCCCCTAACGAAATCCTGATAGGCGATTCCGCGAGTGATCTAATGGCCCTGGCTGGCTTGGATCAACGGCTCTATCCCTCCTGAGATTTTAACCTCTCGAGAATACGTCGTTGTA
>SNQJ01S0016120.1:0-36582 GCA_010110895.2 Picea sitchensis
GACATAGGGTAAAAAGCAAAAAGGAATCAACAATTAAGGAGTTACTAAAATGAACTAAATCTTGGCAACTTCATTTTAGGAAAGTTATTAAAAGCATGAGAGGGGATCTAGGAACCCTAGGAGTAATTTTAGGAGAGACTAAAAGGGGGTGAGGGAAATGAGTCTTTTAATTATTAAAAAGAAATTAATTTTTGGAGAAACGTGGGGGATGAGTGACACTTGGAGGACAGAGAATTTTTAGAGGATTGTCATTAAAAATTAAATTAATAATGATTTAGGAAAGTAGGTGGGTCTCAAATTTCTATAAAAGAAGGGGAAAAGAAGGAAGAAGGGGATGAATGGTTAGTGTAACGTTACGCTGCCGGATTGTGGCTTGACTGTTGCTTTATGAGGAGTTGGGAATTTCTCAGCTGTATTGGAGTGGTAGCTCCGCCTTGGAGGTGAGATGAGAAGCTAGTCTTATCTCTGGATCTTGTGTGGCCCCTTTGCGGCTCGGGGGGCTAAGGGGGAAGCAGAGTACCCCTAGCGATTGGCTGGGAGGTACCGGTGAGCTCTCTAGGTCGGCAAGCAGGAGCGGCCAGGCGCGCGGACATCAATCGAGGCGGTCGAAAGGGAAAAAGGTACGCGCGCCATTTAGTAGAGTAGAATGCATTAGGTTATGATTAGATCTGCTTATGTAATGGAAATCTAGATGAATGAATGTTAAATTCAATCGATGCGGGTCGTCGTTGGGATAGATGGTTGTTCTTTAATTGCTTACATCCAGCGAAATGTTGTGTTTTAAATGTTGTTGCAAAATCTACTGTGTCACCTTGAGTAATCCTCCAGCCTTGTAATTTTCCTTTCTCCTCCATCCCCTACGGCTAATTTCACTGTGTATTGTGTTACTGAAAAACTCTGACGACAATTTTGTTACAGTAAATGGTTATTGTGAGATTGTTATGGCAATTTTGTCTTTATATAATTGTTACTGAAAAATCTAGTTCTGGCAAATTCGTTTCTATGAATAATGAAGGTTAAATTGTTTCTGGCAACTCGTCCTTGTAATTCTGCCACTGAAAAACTCCGTCGGCGATTTCGTTTGGAATGCCTACTGCGACGTAGTTCTGAAATTTTGTTGGGTTAAATTGTTAATGAATTTGGAATTCTGGAATTTTCGTTTTTGTATTTCGTTGCTGATGTATATATATATCGGCGTTTGCTGTTAGAACCTCTGCATTACTTTTGTGTACCTCTGCGTTTCCTCTTTACCATGACCCGAGCTCTCCAAGGCCACCTGCGTTCGTCTTCCTCTGCGTTTGTTTGTATATTGTTTGGACGTTTTTAGTTGACTGTGGGCGTCATAATTCTCGGTGGGTGTTTTACCTTTCCGCGGATGTTTAAAAACCTCTATGGGCGTGATGATGTAGGTGTAGGGGAAATCATTTTTGGTAAATTCGCCCTGGCATTCGTTTTTGAAAAATCGTGGTTGCATTATGGTTCTGGCAATTCGTTTTTTTCTTTCTTTCACTACTGTGGGCAATCCGTCCGAGAGGTTTTAATTGAATTTTGATCCTGTAATGGTAACTGGGTTTTATTTTGTGTTATTGGGCGTTTTTATTACATACCGTGGCAATTATTTTATTGGGCGTTTGTGTACAAAGGCGTTTAATATACAACGGGCCATATTTATATGGGGCGTTTTTATTATATACAGTGGGAATTATTAAATTGGGCGTTTTTATCATATGCAGTGGGCAGTTATTATGTTGGGCGTTTTTATACAGTGGTGTTCCTTTGATTTATAGTGGGCAATCCGGTGGTGGGCATTTCGTTTTTATTATGCTGTCTTCGTTTGTGAAATTCTGTCATTTCGTTTTTAAAAATTTCTGTCATTCCTTTTTGTTACTGTCATCTCGTTGGGTCGATATATGGGCAGTAGCAGAGATCCGTAAAGAGGTTTGTTGTAATGCCACCGGTATTAACTAAATGACCAAGGTAAAACACAATTATCAATGCAATTATAAAATGGCTCCCTTCTGATTGAATCCTTATGGTTTCTCCTCGATTGTTTAATGGCAATGATTTTGTTCTGAAATGAAAGCCTTTATTTAGTTCAATCTACCTCGTCATGAAATTCACCCCAATTCGATGACAATATGTATCCCATTAATTTTAATCTATATGACTTTAATTTTTACCATTATTGTTCCTTTATCATCCTGTTAGGAATGGTAGGAATGGGTTAAGCTCTTTTTATGATTATTATTTCCACCACACAATTGCTTTATTACGTATTCAATATAAAAAGAATTGCTTATTACGGAAACAAAATGCTATTATATAACTGCGTTATTGCTTCATTCTTGGTTATTCGTGTTAGTTAGCAATTGCTTTATTCAGGTGTGTAACCCAATAGATATTAATATTTTCACCATGCAATTGCTTAATTATGTATTCAATATAATAAGAATTGCTTTATACATTCAATTAAGTAGAAATTGTTTATATCTTCAATTTAAGAAGGAATTACTTAGGTATTCAATTAAGAAGGAACTCCTTGATACTAGTTAGTGGTGGCACTTTATGGGGGTAATGCAATTTTAATATATTATTCCATTTATGTAAGGGCAAGGAGCTAGTAACAAATAAAAGTACTGTTAGGGTTAGATAACATACCATGTTGATGGCTTTCTAATTGCAAGTTTATGGTAACATGGTGTCATGGCCCTGGGCGCCTTAGTGTATTTTATTGACATGGCGATATGTAATGAGCAATGTCTTGTATTATAACATTGAATTATGTAAGGGTAATATATGTCATTATAAATTAAGGTGCAATTTTTAGCGTTAGGTATTTCATGAAAATAATGGCATTGTGGACTTATCTTAATACGATTAAAACTTTGGTTACTGATGGTTATAAAAATAAGGTCCTAGAACCAAGTACCTTGAATTACTAAGATTGTAATGGGGGAATCTGCAATTACTTAAATTTACATTCTTANTAACTAAATGACCAAGGTAAAACACAATTATCAATGCAATTATAAAATGGCTCCCTTCTGATTGAATCCTTATGGTTTCTCCTCGATTGTTTAATGGCAATGATTTTGTTCTGAAATGAAAGCCTTTATTTAGTTCAATCTACCTCGTCATGAAATTCACCCCAATTCGATGACAATATGTATCCCATTAATTTTAATCTATATGACTTTAATTTTTACCATTATTGTTCCTTTATCATCCTGTTAGGAATGGTAGGAATGGGTTAAGCTCTTTTTATGATTATTATTTCCACCACACAATTGCTTTATTACGTATTCAATATAAAAAGAATTGCTTATTACGGAAACAAAATGCTATTATATAACTGCGTTATTGCTTCATTCTTGGTTATTCGTGTTAGTTAGCAATTGCTTTATTCAGGTGTGTAACCCAATAGATATTAATATTTTCACCATGCAATTGCTTAATTATGTATTCAATATAATAAGAATTGCTTTATACATTCAATTAAGTAGAAATTGTTTATATCTTCAATTTAAGAAGGAATTACTTAGGTATTCAATTAAGAAGGAACTCCTTGATACTAGTTAGTGGTGGCACTTTATGGGGGTAATGCAATTTTAATATATTATTCCATTTATGTAAGGGCAAGGAGCTAGTAACAAATAAAAGTACTGTTAGGGTTAGATAACATACCATGTTGATGGCTTTCTAATTGCAAGTTTATGGTAACATGGTGTCATGGCCCTGGGCGCCTTAGTGTATTTTATTGACATGGCGATATGTAATGAGCAATGTCTTGTATTATAACATTGAATTATGTAAGGGTAATATATGTCATTATAAATTAAGGTGCAATTTTTAGCGTTAGGTATTTCATGAAAATAATGGCATTGTGGACTTATCTTAATACGATTAAAACTTTGGTTACTGATGGTTATAAAAATAAGGTCCTAGAACCAAGTACCTTGAATTACTAAGATTGTAATGGGGGAATCTGCAATTACTTAAATTTACATTCTTAAACGGTTGGGTTGGGTATCTCGTCTACTGATGGAGTTCAAGGGAGTATTGGGCCAGTATTACATGCCTTGAGTCGTGGGAACTACCTTGTCTTAACTTTGATTGGTCATTGTCGGAGTCCTTCGGACATGCACGTCCGTAGAGTTAGTGGTTGTCTTGAGTTGTTGTTGTACTTGGACGGGATCGTTCTTTTGCCTGGTCTGCTTGTGTCGAGCGGGATATAGTCACCCCTTGGTAGCCTTAGGAGACATGTCTGAGTGTGTGATTTTTCTGTGTAAAGAATCTAGTGCCGTATCAAGAGTCTCGGGCCCTTTAAAGGCAGGGTTTCCACTCTTGCGACACACCTGACAGAGATTACTAGTTTCTGCCTGAGCAGTCAGCCAGGAGCCCGTCTAATCTTCTTTCGAGAAGACATAAGACTAAAAGCCCTGCTTTTTTGTGTAGAAATAGTAAACTCTACTGTTGGATTCTTCCATCTGTGACTGTACTGTACTTAACATCTGGTGTCGTTTTCTGCTTACAACTGCTAGTTGTACGCCTTATGTCTAGGGGCGTTTATTGCTTGTTGTCACTGGGATATGTCGGGGTCGTCCTGTTTTTTTCGTCTTGCTTGCGTCTTGTTCTAGGTCGGGTTACTAGTTTCTACCTGAGCAGTCGGCCAGGACCCTATCTAATCTTCTTTCGAGAAAACATAAGACTAAACACCCTGCTTTCCTGTGCAGAAATAGTAACCCTAACACCATGGATTCTTCTCTCTGTGTTCTTACTGTGCACTCCCAGTACGTCTTAATGTTTGTGTGGTGCGCCTTATGCCTATGGTCGTACATTGTTGCAGTTGCTCGTTGTTTGCCGTCAGTCTTCTTGTGTTGAACTTCGTGGTTGCGTGTTGTTGGTTGTCGAGTGGCGACGTAGAGTCAAGTGTGTTTGTTACTTCTACACACGCGCACACACCCTAAAAAAAAATAAAAATTTGCACATGTTCTCAGAGTTGTTGCCGTAACGAGGAGGTCGTTACAGGAAAGGTCGAAACCTTTGAATCCTTATAAAATCTTCTAAGTTGGAATAAATCAGAAGCTCAAGAGAAGGAGCGACAACAACCGTTGGATCATAGTGCAGAGGACCAACAACCGTCTGACCAAAGCAAGGTGCACGAGACTTAATTCTTTACACATACAACGAAGTGAACTTACCAAAGTCATGAAGTCCTGAAGTAAATTGGGACCGTCCATCATCAAGGAGGACAGGTGGCTCAAGATCCACAACTCTGGAAATTCGTGGACTAGGAGGGGGTGAAATAGCCGAAGTAGATCATGACCGTTGATCACCAGGAGATATGTGTCAGTATATCAGTAGCTCCGGGAAAATCACTTTGAGATTTCAGTTGAGATTTGAAAATCCCAAATCCAGAGATCCGAAGGAGATCTGGACCGTCAGATCCAAAGGGACATGTGGTGACGAATCGTGAACTCCAGATAAATCACTTCAAGAGTTCCAGAATGAGAATTGAAACTCCCGAAGCCCGGAGAGATGGAGAGCCAAAGTAGACTTGAACTGTTAGATCCACTGAATAGGTGGCGTGAATATTTAGATTCTGAGGAAAGACCTAAAGTAAACGTCGATCGTCGGATCGTTCGAAGTAAATCTCCACCGTCCGATTCAAGAGAACACGTGGCATAATCCTATGTATTCTGAGGGAACTAAAGTTTGAGATTTGAAAAACCCAAAATCTAAAGACCCATAGGGATCACAGCCATTGATCAGGAGGGGATGCGTGGAAGAAGAACCATCATTGCAGAAGGAAGGAAAGTTTGTGATTTGAGAATTTCGAAGTCTGGAATTCCGAAACGATCATAGTCGTCGATCTTAGAGGGGTAGATCTAAACTATTGGTTTCCAAGAAGCAGATCTCGGTCGTCCGTTCATAAGCACCATCAAGATCATGAGATTGATGGTCACCTCGCATTTCGGGGATAAAAGGTGCTCGAGCTCTAAAAAGTTGAGGGCGGGCCGCAATCGTGACCACAATTTTGGCAAACAGACACATGGTGGCTCGAGGTGAATTGTGGGGTGAAAAGTAGTTTGGTTCCAAACCACTCTTAGCCACACCCGCAATCGCATGGTCACGTGAAGTCACCCCCCAAGTCACATTAAGGAGGGGCTTATCAGAAAAGGGGCTAGAGCCAACTCTGAGATTTTGCAAGCACAAAGGAGAAGGTCGCAGGTATCATAAGACCTGCACCAGAATCCGAAAGGGACTGTGTTTGATTAAGAGGTGAGACTATCAAGGTCTCAAAGAGTCTTTTGACTAAGAGAATCAGAGATCCTTGACCGAGAGGTCGTGTATCCCTACGGGGGAGTAGGGGGCTGCGCCACATGGTATCAGAGCTAATATTGAGATTGTTTGCAGACAACAGACAAAGGAGAGAGGAGATAATTTGGTATCATTTGTGGTATCAAAAATTTGATTTATGTTTGTAGGCACTAGAAGGTGATGCAGTGGAATCATGCCACCCAGAAGACGCAGAGCGAATCCATAAATGGAAGAATAAATGAGGCAACTCAGAATGATACTAGACGCCATGGAAACAACGCAGGGGAGAGAACCAGGCACTGGATATATCAGTGAAGTTGAAAGCGAAGAGATAGAGGTCGAATAAGATGTAGCAGAGGATGCTGCACAAGACCACTTATTGAAAGTTGTTTCAAGAATAGGAGCTAGAGCAAGAATAGAGGTACCAATGTATGAAGGCAATTTAGAAGTTAAAGAATTGTTGGATTGGGTATGTGTTATGTATAAGTACTTAGATTACGAAGATATCAAAGAAGACAAGATGGTGAAGCATGCACTGAAAAGACTGAAATGTCATGCAACACTATGGTGGGATGAATTGCAAGCCGAACGCAGGAGCAAGGGTAAGAAAAATATTAAAAGTTGGGATAGGATGGTAGCCAAGCTAAAAGAAAAATTTATCCTGAAGGACTATCAAATCAATCTTTTCAGAAGATTGCAGAACCTGAGACATAAAATCTTATCAGTGAAGGAATACAATGAGGAATTTTACAGATTGCACATCAGAGATGGAAAGAAAGAAAATGAAGATGAAAAAACAACCAGGTATATCAATGGGCTAAGATATGAAATACAAGAGGAGATCAACATGATGTCTATTAGTAAAGTCGAGGATTCTTATCAAGCAACCTTGAAAGCTGAAGATTAATTGGATAGGAAACAAAGACAACGAAATAGAGGAGGAAATTCAAGTAGAGGTAAGGGAACCAACAAAGAGAAGTTCCAGAAGCCAAAGCATGAATATGGAAAACAACATAGTCACCTTAAGAAAGGTGGAAGTTCTAAAGAAGGAAAACATGGAGGAAGAATCTCTTTTTCCAGAGGACGAGGAAGAGCTAGAGGAGGCAAAGTTAGATGTTATGCCTGTGGAAAGCCAGGGCACAAGTCTTTGGAATACCTCAAGAGAAAGAAAGAAGTTCAATGGGAAGAACAATTGCCCACAATAGAAAAACCTCAGATGGAGAAAATTGTTGAACAAAGAGATGGAAATAAGACCAGGAGGAAGACATATCCTGAATACTTAGTGAAGTGGAAAGATGATCCAGTGGAAGATTCAAGTTGGGTCACAGAACCTGATATTTTGAAGCATGAGAAAATGGTGCAGGAACTCATGGATAGGAGTCCATGAATAATGTAACCAGAGGAGTATGATGCAGAAGCATTGCCTTCAAATTCAAAGACACAAGCATGGAGGAAAAGATAGGACATCTCAGCATGACAGAGTTTCAAAACAACATTTAACTCAGAAGTAAATCGAGTTGTTGAGATATTTTGGAAACAACATTTTTAAATATGTCGTGTTTGTAAAGTCCTGAAGGACTGTAAGGAGTTGAAGATATAGAGTGTCGACTCTTATCTGACAATAATTGTTAGTTATTGTAATAGGACAAAGCAGGTAACCGCTAAGACCTGATAGGATAGGTTGCAGACATGACAGAAAGAGCTCGTGGATCCAATCCTTAGATAGTTGTTGTTGTATTGTAATAGATAGAGATAAGAGGATAGATATCAAGTAGATCAGAATAAAGTAGAAGAAAGATGCAGTGGAGAACTGCAATATTGTGTAATTTGTTTCATGAATGAATATAACAAGACAAAATTGTCCAAATTGTTAGGACTGTATTCATTTTGATGCGTGATTGAATGAATGTTATATTTTGTGTGTGTGTTATTTAACATATTTCGTTCATGTATGGTTTTTTAAGAGTTGATTGTATGAGTTCGAGACAAAACTGGATAATTTTCAATTGTTTCTCTTCTGAAACTCGTATGCAAGGAGTGCGTCGACATAGTCTCGGATTGACTCAGAGGAGTTCAGAGAGAACAAAGGAAACTTAGACTAGGTTCAAGGAGTGCACAACGTCAAGGAGTGACCAAGCATTGAAGAACCAGAACATAGGAACGCAAGGAGTGTGGGAATAATTTCTTCTCAAGAAATCCTTCAAACTGAGTTATCAAAATCTCGAGAATGCAAGGAGTGCGTGGGGAGTGAAAAATCTCCAAGAAGATCAATCTCAGAAGGGACAACGCTTTTCAGAAGCGTAGAAAAGGTCCAAGAGACAGACTCGTAGGAAGGGAAAGGTCGAAACCTTTGAATCCTTAGAAAATCTTCTAAGTCGGAAGAAATCAAAAGCTCAGGAGGAGGAGCAATAACAATCGTTGGATCACAGTGCAGAGGACCAACAACCGTCTGATCAAAGAAAGGTGCACGAGACTTAATGCTTCACACACACAGGGGAGTGAACTTACCAAATTCCTGAAGTCCCAAAGTAAATTGGGACCGTCCATCATGAAGGAGGACAGGTGGCGCAAGATCCACAACTCCAGAAGTTCTTGGACCAGGAGGGGGTGAAATAGCCGAAGTAGATCCTGATCGTTGATCACAAGGAGATAAGTGTCAGTGTATCAGTAGCTCCGAGAAAATCACTTTGAGATTTTAGTTGAGATTTGAAAATCCCGAAGACAGAGAGACGAAGGAGATTTGGACCGTCAGATCCAAAGGGACACGTCGTGACGGATCATGAACTCCAGATAAATCACTTGAAGAGTTCTAGATTGAGAATTGAAACTCCCGAAGCCCAGAGAGCCAGAGAGCCGAAGTAGAATTGAACTATCAGATCCACAGAACATGTGGCGTGAGTCTTTGGATTCCGAGTAAAGACCCAAAGTAAACGTCGATCGTCGGATCGTCCGAAGTAAATCCTCACCCTCTGATTCAAGAGGACATGTGGCAAAATCCTGTGTATTCCAAGGGAACTAAAGTTTGAGATTTGAAAAACTTGAAGTTCGAAGACCCATAGGGATAAAAATCGTTGATCAGGAGGGGACGCGTGGCAGAAGAACCGTCATTGCGGAAGGAAGCAAAGTTTGAGATTTGAGAATTTCGAAGTCCGGAATTCTGAAATGTTCACAGTTGTCGATCTGAGAGGGGTAGATCTAAACTGTTGGTTTCTTAGAAGCAAATCTCGGTCGTCTGTTCAGTAGAACCATTAATATCATGAGATCGATGGTCACCTCACATTTCAGGGATAAAATGTGCTCGAGCTCTAAAAATTTGAGGGCGGGCCGCAATTGAGACCATGGTTTTGGAAAAGGGACACGTGGTGGATCGAGGTGAATTGCGGGGTGAAAAGTAGTTTGGTTCCAAACCACTGTTAGCCATGCCCGCAATCGCGTGGTCACATGAAGTCATCCCCCAAGTCACATTAAGGAGGGGCTTATCGGAAAAGGGGCTAGATCCAACTCTGAGATTTATCAAGCGCGAAGGAGAAGGTCATGAGTATCATAAGACCTGCACCAGAAGCTAAAAGAGACTATTTTTGATTAATAGGTGAGACTATCAAGGTCTCAAAGAGTCGTTTGACTCAGAGAATCAAAGATCCTTGACCAGGAGGTCGTGTAGCCTTATGGGGGAGTAGGGGGTTGCACCACCTCCCCTGAGCCTGTAGTTTATATGGTTTGGCCATAAGATATTTCTCTAGTCATCTTATTCTAGGGAAGGTAGTGACTAGACTCTTTGAAATTTCCTTAATGGGTCTTAGTTCCTTATGGAAGACCCATTTGATTTGGGAATCTTTGGAATTATGGACAGGATGGCATAGTCATGTGGGGAGAATTGGAGTGTGATGCGAGAGTTATTGTAGGTCAACAAAAGCATGAGACGATGTGAAAAAGGGTTAACAAAATCCCAACGGTATGGGTATGTGGTAACCTTGGCCCTATAGTGGAAACATTGTCAAGAGGTGTGGGAGGAAAATTTCTTGGTGGAAATTAAAGAGTGAGACATGCATGTTGATTATATTGATGCTTAATTAAGGAAAATGTAGGGCCTAGAATGAGAGTTTAGGGAGTTTAACTAGTTGCAAAGAAGCAAGTATTTAGAATTGGAACTTCAATTGGAATTTGTAGTTATTTTGATGACTTGTATTATTGGTTTCCTTAATCTCTCTCTATCAATATTCTCTAATCCCCTACTCCTACCTTTAACTCATCGAGCTTGAAGGAAGGAATTATGTGTTCTCAATGCAATCCGATTTGAAATTGGAAACTATGATAATTGGTATACTCATTGCAACACAATTAGAAATGGATGTTTTCTATGAGGTGGGCAACAAGGAAAACCAACTTCTAGAAGACACCTTGCATGGGCCATCTTTCTAATATCTTTCTTTGTTTATAATGTTTTTTCAAGTTGTTTTATTAGTAGGACATATTGTTAGGAAGTATACCTATTAGGATAGTCAATATAGTTGCTATATAGATGGATACAAGATTTTTTGAAAAAAGGAATTTGTCATTTTACGTATGGGCTATGACCGTTATTATTTTGTATAACAAAGTTGTCCAATTTTACTATAACCCATTTTTCTAATATAAATATTACTTGCTATTATAAAAAGGAAAATACTATTTACAAGCTAGTGAAGGATAATTCAAAGAATTGTCTTCAAAAGGATTACCTTCTATTCAAGGCTCAACTAATCTAATTAAATATTCATAGGGACTATACAATATTGATGAAATATTGCAAAATCAGTTTAATTTTTTTTTCATGAAATCAAGCTCCAACCAAGCTATTTGATTTATAAAAGTACTAGAGGATATTTGTTTTTATCTAAAAATCCAGTGAGGGCATGTTTTTAGTAAATCCCTCCATTATTTGTTATTATGGGTATTTTTAGAAATCCCTCTACCAACATTGTAGTCATGGGTTCTAATGCATACTCCTATGAGCATTATTTTCCTGCTTGACAACTTCTTGTGTAAATTATCCAAGGCCATGTGGTATTCAGTTCTCGACTTAGTGTTTTAAAATGTTAGAAAAAATTACCCAATTTGATGACATTGTTGGCCTCCTCTATCGACGCTAGGGTTGGCCGACCTCCTCTATCAACGCTCCTCTGTCACTCTGTCTGGCCTCCTCTATTGACGCTAGGGATGGATGGCCTCCTCTGTCACTCAAGCTAGGGCTGGATGGCCTCCTCTATCGATGCTCCCCTGTCCCTTTGGGGTTTCCTCTTTTGCCTCATCTATTTCTCTCTGTCGGCCAGATCTTTATCACTCTCTGTCCTAGCTCGCTTTTGACCTCCTTTATCGCTCTCTGTCCTAGCGCACTCTCGGCCTCCTCTCGACCTCCTCTATCGCTCTCTGCCCTAGCTCACTCCCGACCTCCTCTCGACCTCCTCTATCGCTCTCTATCGATCGAGAGCTCAAATGCGATGAGGGTATAGGAACGGGTCGACATGAAAAATCATGGGTTTAGTGTGTGTAGTCTAGCGTTTTGGTTTGGAGAGGTCATGACATTGCGTGAGACATGTGTTTTAATTTTTTTATGATATTATATTACTATATTATATAAATTATATATTTTATAAATTTCATAGATATGGGTATTAACAATACACATATTAACAATACAACATAGTAATACACTAAAATGTTAAATAATGAAACAAAATTTGTGTGAATATTAATTACTAATGTTTAACTCTAGTTCAAGGGTGTATGTAAGCTATCATTGATAATGAAAGAGAAGCTACCACTTTTATGTACAATCACTTACAAAATAATATGGAGGTGGAGGAAACTATTATTATGGTTAGGGACTCACAGATTCAACTCTCAAGCTATGTCAAATCCTTTTATAAAACATGATTCCCTAGACTGAACCAAGAAGGGCCCAAAAAGGAATCTATTGAAGAGCGTGATATTGAAACCTAGGTGGAATATGTGTATAGTGTCCTTTTAAGGAATTTGTTCCCTTTTGAATTCTTTATGTTTTGTCATTTTATATGATTATTATGAAAATTACATGTTCACCAATATACATATACCTTCTAGGTCACTAAAACATGGCTAGGCCTATGAAAGCCTACTTGGTTAATCTTTTTTGTTTGATTTTAGGTGTAATTTTTGAAAACTATAGAAAAAATTAAATACATTTTATCTTAATTACATTAAGAATGTTTCTAGTCATTGAAATTAATTTTAACTAAGAAATATCTATTACTTTGTAACATTGGGCATCATTGACATTAGATGGAATTGATGTAGGTTGAGCATGAACATTTTGCATATAAAAAATAACCCATATGTACTCATTGAAAAAGTCAATATAGTTATCGAAGTTAGTAATATTAAAACAACAACAAGAAACATAAAACCACTAAATATCATACATAAACAAAATTATAGTGCCACAATGTCTATATGTGAGATATCCCAATAAATAAAGACATTGTAACTAGTGCTTCATTGATGGAAACCATGATGGTTGCATCACAAAATAATGCAAGAATACTATCAAATCATAACAACTACACATGGGAAATAATTAGATTTTACAAAAATAACACAATCAACTATCTAGAAACTCGTAATTTGTAATTATATGTACACCATCAATTAAATCTATATATATTATTTCATACTAACATCATCCATGATACCATCATGTACATGAGCCTCCAATGGCCCACAATAAGTATGCTTGCAACTTGAGCATTGATGAATATCACATGAACTACGATTAAAATCCCTAGCATGTCCATGTGACCTCACCTAACTAGAGTTCATTGCATGGCCTAAAATCCCAATCTGTACCCCTCTATCACCAAGTTGAGCATTGGATGAATATCTCACTTGGTGAGATAAATAAATGAATGTGTTATGCTTAATTGAAGTATGGGTCAAGATGGAAATTGATGTTTGGGTTTGATGAATGCTATCTAAATCAAAAGATATTGGGTAGGGGAGTTATGCCAACACCAAGGGGGGTGAGGCCCTTTGAAAGGGCCATGCTTGGAATTATGTTGATATTGTGTAGACCCACAAACTACCCCCCATAATTCTCCAATGTCAAAGTAGTACTTGACATGGTGACCTAAAATAAATTTAGCCTAGAATTTTCTAAAAACAGAGTGGCAAATTTTTATTAGTCAATAGAGATAACTAAACTCAAAGGACAATGAACACACAAGAAAGAAGAAAAAAATTCAATAAATCAAAGTAAAATAAAAAGAAAATAAATGAGTGTAACTAGCTCAAGGTCAAGGGGTTATTTCTTATATATAGTCCCTTTTAAATCAATCAAATAACTTAATCATGGCTAATAAATTAAGTAAATCAACCATGTCTAAGTAATAGTAGATCAACTATGTCCTTCACCTTGTCGATGACTATCTTATAGTCCAAACCAATACTTGACAAGTAGGATGTCAACAAGGGGTTAGTTTACAATGTTGACAAGAATCAACACTTATTCTAGTAATCAACATTGGTCATGTGACTATATCTAATCGGTCTTTTGTTTGGTCACCTTTTCCTTCTCAGTGTTAGAAAAACAGGATCCCAGAGCAATAAAATAAAACAAATGTGAAAATAAAACAAAGAAGATACACAGATATACATGGTTCACCCAGTGTGGGCTACGTCCACCAGATAAATTGCCAGGTCCTTCCTTTATTATTATCCAGAAAATGAAGGGATACAACCTACAACAAACCCACTGTAACTTCCTCTTCTTTCTCTCACAGTCTCCTCTCTCAGAATACAATATTCGTTGTCATACCTATCTGCAATACATTTCCCTCATAAAAGAGGGTTGCCTTCTAGGGCAAAAAACCCTAACATAATTTATACCGTTANAATGAACGGTCCAGATTTACAATGAAATTACAATATACATTTACAAGGCCCCTGTGTGGAAGAGTGTACATTCTTCTGGGTTGTAAAGTCTTCATGGGGTATAAACACAGCTGAAAATAAAGACCTCTGAATCTAGAAGATAATCAAGCTCCACAACCAACAATATCCCACTTGGAGACTGATCTCAACAACTCCACTATTGTTGTATCTGCTGGACTATGAACCTTCTTGGACCTGGAAAATTTCTCATCTTCACCTTCATGCTTGAAGACCAACTGAAATTGACCAATAACTTAGTTTCTCCCTGGTTACTCCCTTTGTTAACATGTCTGCAGGATTTTGGCTAGTGTGTATCTTTTCCAACTTCAAATGTCCATCTTCCAAGACAGATCGTATGAAATGGTACCTCAACTATATATGCTTAGTATTCGAATGGAAGGTTGAGTTATTTGTAAGATGAATGACACTCTCACTGTCACAGTACAACCTACTATTCTCATGCTTCTTTCCCAATTCCTCCATAAACCTCTATAACCAAATCATTTCTTTACTAGCCTCTGTAGCAACAACATACTCTGCTTCTGTTGTTGAAAGTGCAACAACCTTTTGTAGTTTCAAAATCCAACTTAATGTTGTTCCACCTATAGTAAAAACATACCCTCTGGTGCTCCTCCTTCTATCTTTATCACCTGCCGTATCTGAATCAACATATCCCTGTAGAAAAGTGTCTGAACCTCCAAAACATAATGCATGAGTAATAGTACCTCTCAAATACCTGAGAATCCACTTTACTGCCTCCCAATGTTCTTTACCTAGATTGTTCATATACCTGCTCACAACTCCCACTGCATGTGCAATGTATGGTCTTGTACAAACCATCGCATACATCAAGATGCCAACTGTTGATGAATAAGGGACCCTGGACATGTATTCTATCTCCTCTCGTGTCTTGGGACACATTTCCTTAGTTAATTTGAAATGGCTGGCCAAAGGTGTACTAACTATTTTTTCATTCTGCATTCTAAACCTCTCCAACACCTTCTCTATGTACTCACCCCAAGACAATGCCAATTTGTGATTTTTCTTGTCTCTTGTTATTCTCATACCAAGGATTTTGTTTTCAACACCCAAATCCTTCATCGCAAATGAAATAGATAATTTCTTCTCGAGAACATTTATATCCTGCATATTAGACCTTGCAACAAGCATGTCATCTACATACAATAGCAAGATAATATAGCTTCCATTTTCTAGCTTTTTAAAATAAACACAGTGATTAGAATGACATCTACTATAACCCTGTTCTGCCATAAACCTGTCAAACTTCAAATACCACTACCTTGGAGCTTGCTTTAGGCCATACAAGCTCTTATTCAACCTGCATACCAAGTTATCCTTCCCTTTGACCTCATACCCCTGTGGTTGCTTCATATAAATATCTTCCTCCAAAGCCCCATGGAGAAAAGCTGTTTTTACATATAACTATTCAAGATGCAAATCTTCTACTGCCACAAGACTCAAAATAGTCCTAATTGAAGTCATTTTAACAATAGGAGAAAATATTTCATCAAAATCTATACCTTTCTTTTGTGCAAACCCCTTTACAACAAGTTTAGCCTTCTATCACTTTTTTCCTCCATCTTCTTCCTTCAACTTGTAAACCCGTTTATTCTACAATGCTCTTTTTCCTGCAGGCAACTGAACCAAGTCCCAAGTCTGGCTATTTATCAAGGAATCCATTTCCTCCTTCATGCCTTGCTCCCACTTCTTTTTGGTGTCTACCTGCATTGCCTCTTCATAACATTCTGGTTCACCAGAATCTGTCAATAATAAATAATACAATGAAGGAGAGTATCGTTCAGGGGGTATACTTAATCTGGTAATATTCTAACCACACTTGTAGGAGTTTGAGGTACTTGTTGCTCCTGTTGTTGTACATTTTGATTTTCTGGTTCCTTTGGAATTTCGTTTTTAGTGATCTCATCAAGCACTATGTATTCTGGTTTTTCTTTTTCCTATTTCTTTCCCTGCAACTGATCTGTGTACATGACCTTCTCATTGAATATGACATCTCTACTCCTAATTATTTTGTTATTTTCATATTCCCATAAGAGATAACCAAAATCATTAACACTGTATCCAATAAAGGTACACTTCTTGGATTTTTCCTCAAGCTTTGTTCTATTTTCTTTATCAATATGGACAAATTCTTCACAACCGAAAGTCTTCAAAAAGGAATAGTTTACCTTTTTTCCTATCCATGCCTCCTTTGGAATTCTACCATCCAAAGAGCTTGAAGGTCCTATGTTTATTAAGTAAACATCAGTATCTACATCATCTGCCCAAAACTGTAAGGGAAAACCAACATGCAATCTCATACTCCTTGCACGCTCCATGATTGTCCTATTCATCCTTTCTGACACACCATTTTCTTGTGGTGTTCTTGGAAATGTCTTCTCTCTCAAATCCCATGGTATGAACAGTGATCATAAAACTCATTGCTGCAATATTCACCTCCATTATGTGATCTGAGACACTTCAACCTTTTTCCTGTCTCATTCTCAACCAAAGATTTCCATTTCTTAAAAGTATCAAAAACATCAGATTTTTGTTGAATGCAATAAACCCAAGGTTTTCTAGTTGCATCATCAATAAAAGTAACATAATAACGAGAGCCACCAAGAGATGATACCTGAGCTGGTCCCCATACATATGTATGCACAATCTCTAACCTTTCACTCTTCTTTTCTTTTCTGACTTCGAGGAATCTGACTCTTTTCTATTTTCCATAAACATAATGCTCACAGAAGTCCAAATCAATTTGTTTAAGATCTGGCAAATTTTTTTCTTTTGTGAAGTATCTGCATCCCCTTCTCACTCATGTGTCAAATCCTGTGATGCCACAATGATGTATCCACTCCTGTAGAAGCTAAAGAGATAGAAGAGTGAGTATTACCAGTACATAAATACAATGTACCTACCTTCTCTCCTTTTGCTATCACCAATGATCCTTTGATGACCTTCCACACCTTATCTATAAATATGGATATACAACCTTCACTTTCCAACTGTCCTGTTGAAATCAGATTTTTCCTTAGATCTGGAACATGTCTTACCTCTTTCAACAACCATTGGTTTCCATTGATTTGCTTTATTTTTACCTTTCCCATTCCAAAAATTTTGCATGGTGCATCATCACCGAAATGAACCTATCCAAAATCACCTTGAACATAATCTAGAAAATGTTTCCTATGGGGTGTGGCTTGAAATGAAGCCCCTAAATCTACAACCCAAGACTCATAAAGATTATCTACATAAAGAATCAAAGCATCTTGTAACACATCACTTGTTACATTTGCTTCATGGTTTCTCTCGTGTTATCCATCTCTTTGTTTCTTTGGAGCTCTGTAGTCTTTGTTCAGATGTCCTTTCTTCCCACAATTCCAACACTCTATCTTTTCAAGTCTGGATTTGGATCTGCCCTTCATAGAATTCCCACGGTTCTCTGATCCCTTTCCTCTATCCTTTTGTCTTCCCCTGTTATCCATGTTCAACGCATTACATGATGTCTCACCTGTGATTTTCCATCGCATTTCCTCAGTAAGGATAACAACGACAACATCATAAAATTTTAAAGTATTTGAACTAGAGACAGAGGTACTTACAGCCATGACCAAGCCATTCCAACTTTCTGGCAATGAGCACAAGATTAAAAGAGCCATGACCTCATCATCAAAGTCCACTTTTAGAGAACTTAGTTGATTAGTAACCGTATTAAATTCATTTAAATGACCTGCAACAGACCCACCTTCTGACATCTTCATATTAAATAATCTCTTCATTAGAAATACCTTATTGGACACCGAGGGTTTTTCATACAATTTATCCAATGCGTCCATCAAATCCTTCGTTGTCTTTTCTTTCGAAATATTTAAAGCCACCGACGCTTCCAGGCTCAGCCGTATCATTCCTAGACCCTTTCTGTCAATAATATACCATTCTTCGTTCTTCATAGCCATCAACTTCTTTTCTATTCCACCCAATGGTAGGAATAGATCCTTCTGATATAAATAATCTTCCATCTACATTTTCCATAACTAGTAGTTTTGGTCATTAAATTTCTCGACCCTAAACTTTCCATCTTCTGCCATTGCTCCCACTCAAACCAGGAACCCTTTTTTTCCTGCGAGTTACCTTTTGCTCTGATACCAGTTGTTATAAAAATAGAATCACAGATCAATAAAATAAAACAAATGCATAAATAAAACACAGAATATACACAATACAATAGAGACACAGATATATGTGGTTCACCCAGTGTGGGCTACGTCCACCAGAGAAATTTCCAGGTCCTTCCTTTATTATTATCCAACAAATGAAGGGATACAAATACAACAAACCTGCTGCAACTTACTCTTATTTCTCTCATAGTCTCTTCTCTCAGAATACAATATTCGTTGTCATACCTAGCTGCAATACATTTCCCTCATAAAAGAGGGTTTCTTTCTAGGGCCAAAAACCCTAACATAATTTCTAACGTTAGATCTGCGACCTTATAATGAACGGTCCCAATTTACAATGAAATTACAATATACATTTACAAGGCATTTTTTCCTTCAGGGGATGCTGCCCTCGCCGAGGGCCTGATTTCCCCCAGAACCCGCGGGAAGGTGAATTCTAGTGCTAACTTTTCTCGCACCGCTGTCGGGGAACAGATTGAAGACTTTTACCTGGGATAGAATGAAAAACAAGCTCTGATTTTGAAGGTGCATCAGATATCAATACCATTGAAGATTGCAACTTGCACTTGACGACTCCATTGTTTCAGTTCTGGCTCCTGAAGGCAGACACATGAGGTCCACTTCACTGCTGCCCTAGCAACGTTTGAAGCTGACCCGGAGGAAATTATCAGAAAGGGAAAGACCAGTAAAAAATGTACCTCCATTGTTGTACCAAGTTTTTTTGATAATTTGCATAATCCCTCTTTACAAACTCCAGTAGCTGTTTCTGATTCTCCTATTATACAAACTGCAGGATTTTCAAGAAATTTAAGTTTTGGGAGATTTCTTGCCGATTTCTCCTCTCCTATTCTTGGTTTGGAAGGAGAGATATTTGACACCCCTTTCTCCCCCGAAGTTGTGAAGTGGAAAGAGAGAGCTTTGACCTTAGAAAACTTTCCTACCCCTCCTCATATTAGATTTGTTGCAGTTGCAGAAGGGGAGACTTATGTTCCCTCAATCCCCTTGTCTTCACCTTCCAGGAACACTGTCCCAGTTTCACACAGCCCAACTCCATCCCCTCCGGGTTCTCCTCCAGTTCACATACAAATGGCAAGAGCTAATCCCCCCATAACTAGAATGGAAGTTATAGTAGTTGCTAGGTATTCCCCTCTTGTCCCGCCTCAACCTCTGAATGCTCTGCTAGTGGATGGCTACCTTAAGAAGTTGCCAAAGTTCACAGGTGAGGGAAACATAATTGCAAAAGAACATCTTGAAGCCTTTTATAGTTATACAGACAACCATGCCATTGGGAATGAAGATTTATTGATGAGGATTTTTGTTCATAGCCTTGATGGTGAGGCTAGGAAGTGGTTTAACGCTTTTCCCCCTGCATCTATCGACGGGATTGAGGCTTTAGATGATGCTTTTCTGAGGCAGTGGGGAGACAAAAAGGACTTTTTGTATTATATCACGAAAATTGGATCCTTAAAGAGGAAAGAAGGAGAGCCTGTCTCTGATTTATCTCAAAGATTCAACAAAATGTACAATAAGATCCCTCCTAAGATAAATCCTACAGAGACCTCTGCCAAAATCCCCTATGCGCCTTTGACCTTGATTTTTTCCTTTTACTGAGAGAAAGGATATCTGCCTCCTTAGCTCATATGCAAGACGCACCCGTGGAGGTAGAATCTAACATAGTGGCATATGATCAATTGAGAGGGAAATATGATAAGGACAAGAGAAAGAGAAGAATTGAAGCCTCAACCTCTGATTCCTCTATTATCCACCCCCAAGTTGATGAACTTACCAAATTAGTAAAATCTCTTTTTGCTGAGATGGAAAAGTTAAAGTTTGAGGGAAAACATACCTATAGAAATACACAAAATGTTGATAACATAGGTGGTTTCAGGGGACCTAATAATGCTCCTCAGACTCTTACAAGAGATCCCATGAACAAATAAAGGGATGAACAAAAGGTCCAAACTCCCTTACAAAACAACCTTTTGGCTGACGAGGAAGGAGAAGATGAAGAAGATGATCTTGAGATTCATTGCTTGGGTGACACCCCTTCATCCCCTCACTTAACCCAATCTACATATGGGAAGTCCTTAATGGATAATCAAATAAATGAATTAAGTAAGGGAGAGAAGGAAAAAGAGAATCCTAGTAGATATGATCTAAGATCTAAAAAGAAAGGTGAAAATACTAATGCTTTTGATCAGCCCACAAAAAAAAAAAAATATGCCAAGGTTGTGACAGTTGGCAGCAAAGAGAAATTTTCTCAAAGCCCCCCAGTTTTGGTTGAGGATCCTATCCCAAAAGTCAAGGATATCTTGAAATATCCACCTTCATTCAGTTATGAAAATGAGATCCAAGAAAACAAACATCTGTGCCATTTTCAGAACTGATAAAAATTGAAGAACTTAAAAAATTTCTTTCCAAAATGTTGTTGTCTGAATCCCACTCAAATACCACTGACTCAATTAATCTTCAGGATGAAAATCCAGTAGTCATATTAGGTCCTTTGATAGAAGATAAATATGATTCATCCCCTCCCTTCTATACATCACTAAACATACATGATAAGGTGTTGCATAATTGTCTGATGGACTAAGGGGCGTCTCACAATATCATGCCCAAAGAAGTCATGGATGAACTTGGATTAAAAATCATAAAATCCTACCATGAATTATATTATTTTGACTCTAGGAAAGTGAAGTGTCTTGGGGTCATCAAGGATATGGTTGTGACCTTGTTTCAGTTGCCCATGAAAAGTGTGGTCATGGACATTGTAGTGGCTGATGTTTCCCCCAAGTTTGGCATGTTATTGTCAAGATATTGGATAAAAAAACTTGAGGGAACTTTTCAGATGGACCTCACATATGCCACCATTCCTGTGTTTGGGGGTGAGCATAGAAGACTTTATTGGGAAGCTCAGTTGGCCTACATCATTAGTGATGAAACAGACCCCACCAACCATCCTATTTTTTCTATGATACTTATTTTGGATCCATCCTATTGCAACTCACTAATACTCCTGAACCTCCTCTTGAAATCAGAAAACAATCCATTACTCTTTGTGAAATCCCTCCTCCAATTACCTCTGTTTGGAAGATGTTCTTTGATGGAGCCTCTTCTAAGGAAGGTGTTGGTGTTGGAGTGGTCTTTGTTTCACCTTGTCAAGAGACTATACCTTTGTCCTACGAGCTAGAATTCGAAGCTACAAATAATGTGACAGAGTATGAAGATATTGTTTTGGGTTTAAGGGCTGCAAAAGACATGGGGATTGAAGAGCTATCCGTATTTGGGGATGCAAAACTAATTTTTCATCAGATCAAAAATATTTATCAAGCCAAGAACCTTAGGCTTAAGACTTACAGAAATGAAGTATGGGACCTAGTTGACAGTTTTTTCCTATCTTTCAACATTTCATTTATTCAAAGAGAGGAGAATACCATGGATGATTCTTTGGTTGTTTCAGCAAGCCATTTCAGAGTCCCATTGCCACCTAAACTGAAGTGTGATGTAGGGGTGAAATATAGACCCTCTGTACCTGACAATATCAAACATTGGCAGGTGTTTGAGGATGATAATGAAATCAAAAAGTTTCTTGAGTCTGTTGATGAGTTCTCTGCATTACATATTGATCAGGATCATGATTCTGAAAGTAGTCCTCATGTTGATGTATTTTAAAATAAAATTTCTAATCGCCATATTGTTCAGTTTCCTAGCAACCACATTCCAAAGGGACTAGTTCCTTTGGAAATATTGTTTGATGGGAATGATGTGGCCGTAAAGTGTAGATGTTTAGCTGATGATGTTGAAGTAGCTGAGTACAATATTGGTACAGAGAAGGATCCCAAATTTTTCAAGTTGTCAAGCAACTTGTCAAGAGAGAAAAGGGTCGACTATGTTGAGATGTTAAAGGAGTTTGCTGATGTGTTTTCCTGGACATATGAAGATCTCAGGACATATGACAAAAGTATCATTGAGAACAAGATCCCATTGAAGGAAGAGTCCAAGCCATTTAGGAAGAAGTTGAGACAAATAAATCCTATGTTGCTGCCCATTATGGAGAAGGACATTAAAAATATTTTGGATGCCCAGATTATCATTCCTTTGAGGTATTCTAAATGGGTGGCCAACTTGGTCCCAGTAAGAAAGAAGAATGGAGAAATCAAACTTTGTGTGGATTTTTGAAATCTTAACAAAAGATATAAAAAAGATAATTACCCCTTGCCCAAGATGGAACACATATTACAAAGGGTGACGGGGACATCCAGGATGTCTATGATTAATGGATTTTTTGGCTACAATCAAGTATTTGTCTTACCTGAAGACAGAGAGAAGAGAACCTTCACCACTCCTTGGGGTACATTCATGTACGCTAAGATGCCCTTTGGATTGATGAATGCAGGAGAAACCTTTCAGCGAGCCATGGACATAGATTTTATTGGAGAAAAGGATAAGTTTGTGGTCATTTATTTGGATGACATAACAATGTTCTCACAATCTGATAAAGAACATTATGATCATCTGAAAAGATTCTTCTTGAAATGCAGAAAATTTGGTCTCTCTTTAAATCCCAAGAAGTCATTATTTGCCATGAAAGAGGGGAAACTATTGGGGCACATTGTATCAGCTGAGGGGGTAAAGATTGATCCAAGCAGGGTAGAAGCTATCCAAGATTTTTCACTCCCTAGATCCAAGAAATAATTTCAGTCTTTTTTGGGGAATACTAATTTCCTGAGAAGGCTTGTTTCAAATTTTGCTGAGTTGGTAAATTTTATCACAACCACGTTGAGGAAAGGAAATCAAATCAAATGGACCGTTGAATCTTGTAACTCTTTTTACCAAATAAAAAAGGCCTTGACTGAAGCACCTGTGCTCATCAGTCTTGACTACTCCAAGGAGTTTCTGATTTTCTCTTTTTCTTCATTTAACAGAGTAGCAGTTGTTTTATTGCAGAAAAATGCAGAGGGGTTAGAGAAGCCCATTTCATTTTTCAGTAGGGCACTAAGAGATGCTGAAATAAAGTATGACACCATGGAAAAATAGGCCTATGCTTTGGTTAAAGCTCTCAAAGCTTTCAGAGTTTATGTGCTACATTCAAAAGTCATTGCATATGTCCCTTCAGCTTCGTGAAGGCGATCCTCATTCAGCCTGACATAGACAGAAGAAGGAGTAAGTGGATTGCCAAGATCCTTGAATTTGATCTTGAAATAAAGCTCACCAAATTGGTTAAAGGCCAAGGTTTAGCTAGGTTGTTGGCTGAATCTAATTACAAATCCTTGGGGGTCAATTTCATCAACATTTATTCAGAGAATCAACAAGCTGAGTTGTCTGATGAAGATCCTCAAGTCACACCCCCATTGGCAGGATGCACTTGGTACAAGGACATTATATTTTTCCTACAGAAGTTGCAACCTCCTGATGGCATGGAAAAGAGTAAGGTAAGAGCTTTAAAGCTCAAATCAATTAAATATTGTTTGATTAATCAAGTCTTATATTGGAAAGACCCTTTGGGAGTGCTATTGAGGTGTATAGACCCACGGGACGCCCAAAAGATCATGTATGATTTTCATGACAGTTTATGTGGGGGACATCACTTCTGGAGAACCACAACCTACAAGATTCTCAGGGCTGGATATTTTTGGCCTAGCCTCTTCACTGATGTTTTTTCTAAAACCAGGGCTTGCATTAAGTGTCAGAAGTTCTCTGGAAAGTTGCGGCTCAAGTCTTTTCCATTGGAGCGTGTGGTAGCTTCAGGACCTTTTCAACAATGGGTCCTAGATTTTATTGGGGAAATCCACCCTGCTTCAAGTGGTCAGCATAGATGGATCTTGACTGCCACATACTACTTTACTAAGTGAATAGAAGCTATCCCCACAAGAAATGCTTCCCACAAAGTAATCATTGGTTTTCTTGAGGATATTGTGGCAAGATTTGGTTGTCCAAACATAATTATCACTCATAATGCTTCAACTTTTAATGTTGAACCATTGATTAAGTTTTGTGAATAGTTTGGAATCACATTGCTTCACTCTACTCCTTACTACCCCCAAAGTAATGGACTGGCATAGTCCTCTAACAAGAGCCTTATTAAGATCATCAAAAGAATGTTAGAGGACAACAAGAAGGCATGGGATTCAAAGCTTAAATTTTCTTTATGGGCTGACATAGTGACAACAAAGAGATCTCTTGGTGTCTCTCCTTTCCATCTTGTGTACGGAGTTGAGGCCATATTTCCTTCTCATCTTGTCTTGCCTGTGGAAAAATTCTTCCAAGATTACTAGGGAGAACCAGATGATATGATTAGAAGAATACAACAGCTGGTAGAAGTGAAACAAACTAGGTTGCAACTATTGGACAAAGCACATGACCATCAACAGAAGATCAAACAAGCTTTTGACAAAAAGGTCAACAAAGAGGATTTCCAACTGGGAGATCTAGTACTTAAATGGGATGCACCTAGGCAAGATAAAGGAAAGCATGGTAAATTTGAGGCCTTATGGATCGACCCCTTCAAAATTTCTGAAGTTTTTTCAAAATAACACTTACAAGTTGCAGGATTTGGAGGATGATGAAGTTTTTGGTAGCCCTGTAAATGGGCATTTTCTGAAAACGTTTTTTACTTAAGCCATGAGTGGCTTCCCATGTCATTGTAAATATCATTTTTCTTTTGTTTTTGTTTTTATAAGTGACTCCACAACCCAATACTAAGGCACTGAAACTGCAAAAGGATTTCTTAGAGCCTCACAGGGAGGTCTCTATCGCCCATGGGGATTATATGTTAATACAAGGATCTGCAGACTATTTCTTAAGAATAAGACAGAAATTGAGGTTTACCCTCAAGAGAATTATGGTGTAAATCATGTGGATTTATTCCCATAATTTCCACAGGGAAAAAGAAAATATTGGAGGCCTAAGCAGCTCAAGCACCCTCTCTCCACCTATCACATCTCCCTTCCCGATACCTCCTCTCACCTCCCGACACCTGTCCCACTCACTTTCTACTCTCCCTTACACGTCACCTCCTCCCCACCTATCAGACCTCCCTCATTCCTCTGCCACTTCTGCCTTTCCCTTGCCACCGCAACCTCATCCCACCCTCCGTTCCCCCAATCGTTTCCTTCCACATGGTCTTCGCTCACTCATTGGGCCATGCAAGTTTTCACCAAGTAACTCGCTCCACATAACCCCTGCACATACGCTATCAAACTACCACCTGCAAAGCTCACATTGGTCACAAACAAAGACCATTCATGGCGTCGAGGTGTCATGATGGACTCGTAGAAGTCATTGGCACCATCTGAGAATAATTATGGGTGTTAGGCCCAGTCCTAATCCCAATGAATATAGTTATTGAAGATTGTGGGCAGGAGATGAGACCTCGCCTCATCCCATAAATGGAGAACGTTGCAGAGAGAAGCCATGAAGGCACACTTACGATCCGAAGCTTCCTTATGGACGATTTTTCTTGTAAAGCACACAACTATGTCTGGCTCGCGTCTGACAAAATGAGGTTTGCAAAAATTGATAGAGCGGGTGCCAATGAAGGCTTTGAAGGTAGTGATCTGATCGCATTCTTGGTGGTTGCATCATTTTAGTATATATAGGCAGTTTTGATATTTTTTTAAGGTCGAATGGTTAAGCTAGGCTCCCTGATATTGTAATATTTTTATTGAGAACAACTGGTTCTCTGGTTATGTATTTGTTTTTGAGACATCTTGGTTAATCTAAGTCAGCTTTCTTAATCCATCTTATTTGCCTTTGATACTGAGAGAGTTCATGTTTGATTGATTCACATGGATTGTTGTAACTGTATTATGATAAATGTTTGATTATAGTACTGTTATGATTTCTTTCAGCTTCCTTGAAATTTGAATCCAAGAGGACCTTGTGTTTAAGTTTTTCCTCCTTAGGCTGTTGGAAAATCTGATGTTCATAGCAGACCTCTACACCTTTCTCACTAAATCCTCCTCCTACTCACCCTTACTCCAACTTACTGACTGAAGTTGATTCAAGACCTCAATGGTTGGTGCATGCTAGTCTAGATTTCTGAGTTAGAACATTATTATCATTGAGTCTGCGCCCATTTGACCTCTTTGAAACCAACCGTGACATATAAACTAATGGGTATTGGGCTTACCTTCAATGCAATTTGAAGGGGACTTCTAATGCTAACAGAGGTCAGGAAAGGAGTGTGGCGCTTGTTTTCTCCTGGCGTTGCGAACTTCGCTGTGAACTCATTTCCTGTAGTAGACACATCTAAATATTTGATCATAACTCCAAAATGGTGATGTGGGTTTTTCTGAATTTTTTTGTGTAGTATAATGATAATTTCGTTGAATTTTTGTCCAAATTTCAGCCTAACCCAATTTGGCATTCGAGAGATATAATTAAAACATCAGTGCGTTTCAAGTGGCACTGCAAACTCTCTGTTTTACATAGTTGTTGGATATTCGCCTTGTTTGAAAGTTGCTACCTATCAAGGAGGGTTCAAAATAATTCTCAAAGATCAGTTAGATGGTAAGGGACACCCATTCCTAAGTTTAAACTCCATTAAAGAACTCATGCAGTGAGTTGGAAACAATTTATTAATGACTTCCAACAATTTTATGAAAATTAGCAGTTTGTTGGATTCTTGTCTCTTTGATTGTTGCCACCTATCTCCAAGGTCTAGAATCCTATGCAAGAGGGGGAAGTCAATTTGTAAAGTTTTCATTGACAACCTAGGATATAATATATGCATTAGAAATCATTGAGGAGGTTGGAAGGATTATAATGAGACTCATACTTTTTTTGAAGTTGTGGAATTACAGAGCCATCCTCTGTATTTTGTGTATCAGACTTGAGTTTTATTAATAGAAATCAATTTCTTTCCATTATCTTATATTAATCTTACTCTAATTTGTTGTCATTTGAAATATTCATTTGATTTATTGTATATGTATTGCAATGGAGGATTTGTTGTAATGTTGCTATGATTTTTCAGAGTTTTATCTTTTGATTAAAGAAGTTCTTATGTCAAAAGACTTTCCTCAGATGTCTGCTAGTATTGTCTGATGTGAGTGGTAGGTATTTTAATTTTCTCATTATGTCTTCTATCTATCCATTTTACTCTTCAAAACCCTGATCTAAGTTAGCCAATACCTCATTTGTTGATACATCTATTCTGGAAATTTATGTGATTTCACTGTTCTGATTGCGTTTTGATCCATTTGACATCATCATAAAAAACTTATCTTTAAACCTATTGATGGGTGTTGAGCTTACACTTTAGCAGTCAAAGTGTGACTTGCAGTGCTAAAAGGAGGATAAAAAAATGAGATTTTATGTGATGTAATACCCATGGATGTTTGTCATGTTTCGTTGGGAAGACCATGGTAGTTTTATAGAAATGTCATACATGATGGGAGGAAGAATACTTACACCCTAGAGAAGAATGGTAGGACACACATGTTGTTTCCAATAGAGGATAAGAAGGTGAAGGAAGAAGACAACCCAAGCATACTTCTCATGAGTGGGAAGGAGCTCTTGAATGAAGTCAAAAAGGAGCAAGAGATGCAATTTGTTGTGGTGAGAAAGCATACAGTCATCCTTACCGGTACTACTGTGGATGATCTGCTTGAAGAGCTTCAGGAGCTATTGGAAAATTTTGTTGACATAGTAGTGGATGAGTTGCCTTTCTCATTGCCACACATTAGGAGCATCAGTCATCACATTGATCTTATTCCAGGAGAAAACTTGCAACACAAAGCAACATACAGATTGACACCTCAAGAGAATGAAGAGGTCAAGAACCAATTTCAAGATCTATTAGAGAAGGGTTTAGTCATAGAGAGCTTAATCCCCCATGCAGTACCAACTGTATTGAGTCCTAAGAAGGATGGAGGATGGAGAATTTGCAAAAATTCCATAGCCATCAACAAGATCACTATAAAGTACATATTTCCTTTACCCATGATGGATGATTTTATGGATTGCTTGAGTGGAGCAAGTTATTTTTCAAAGATAGATCTGAAAAGTGGTTATCACCAGATAAGGATGAGAGAAGGAGATGAATGGAAAACAAAATTCAAAACAAATGAAGGGTTGTATGAGTGGCTTGTTATGCCATTTGGCTTAACAAATGCCCCAAGAACATTTATGAGATTGATGAATGAAGTACTCAAAGACTTTGTAGGTAAATTTGTCATTGTATATCTGGATGATATACTAGTCTTCAGTAAAACTGAAGAGGAACACTTGAGACTCTTGAAATTGGTGATGAAGAGATTGAAACAAGAGAAGTTGTTGATAAATTTAAAGAAGTCCTCTTTTATGAAGACATAACTCATATATTTGGGTTTTGTGATCTCTTCCAATGAGTTGAAGATGGATCCAGAAAAGGTGAGAGCTATCAGAGATTGGCCATCACCAAGGAGCATATTTGAGGTAAGGATTTTCCATGGATTAGCAAGTTTCTATAGGAAATGTATTAGAAATTTCAGTAGTATATGTGCACTAATATTAGACACTGTGAAGAAGAGACAAAAATCTTTTAAGTGGACAGAAGAGGATGAGAAAAGCTTTAGGATATTGAAGGATAAGATCACAGAACAACCAATTCTAGTCCTACCATATTTTGGGAAGACCTTCCAGGTAAAGTGTGATGCTAGTGGAGTAGCAATTGGAGCAGTCGTAAGTCAGGATAACAAACTTGTAGCATATTTCAGTGAGAAGCTTAATGATACCAAGAATAAATACTCCACATATGATATAGAGTTCTATGTAGTGATTCAAGCCTTAAAGAAGTGGATCAATTATCTTATTCCCAAAGAATTTGTGTTGTACAGTGATAATCAAGCTCTACAATTCATTACTAAGCAGGAGAAGCTGAATCAGAGGCATGCAAAGTGGGTGGAATTTATGCAAAATTTCACTTTTGTTATCAAGCATATTTCTGGTAGTGCAAACAAAGTTGCAGATGCTTTGAGTAGGAGGTGTTTGATCATGCAGGAATTCAAAGTGGAAACCTTAGGGTTTGAACACCTTAAGGAAATGTATGGTGAAGATGTAGATTTCAAAGAAGCTTTTGAAGCTTGTGAAAATCCTTTGCTAAGGAGATGGAATATTTGATTCATGATGGTCTGTTGTTTAAAAGAATCCATTTGTGCATACCAAAATGATCAATGAGAGACAATATGCTGAAGGAAGAGCATAGTGGAGGCCTAGCAGGACATTTTGGCCATGATAAAACATTTGCACAATTGAGTAGCTCAGACTATTGGCCAGGCATGAGATATGAAGTGAAGAAATTTGTGAACAAATGCATAATTTTCAAGTATGAAAAAGGAATACAACATAACACTGGTTTTTATCATCCATTGCCTATTCCAAACAGGCCTTGGGATGCTATCAACATGGATTTCGTGTTGGGATTGCCAAGAATCCAGAGGGGAAGTGATTCCATATTTGTGGTAGTTGACATATTTTCCAAGATGGCACACTTTATACCATGCCAAAAAACTAATGATGCTACACACATAGAAAGTATTTTTTTTAAAGAAATTGTGAGGCTACATGGCTTGCCCAGAAGCATTAGCTTAGACAAGGACACCAAATTTGTTGGTCAATTCTAGAGAACATTGTGGAAAAAGTTGGGGAAAAAATTGTCCTTCAGTTCAACATATCAACCTCAGACAGATGGACAGACTGAGGTGGTAAACAAAAGTTTAGGGAATTTGTTGAGGATCTTAGTCACTGAGCATAACAGCCAATGGGATCAGATTATGCCACAAGCATAATTTGCATACAATGATTCACCAAATAGGAGCATAAGAAATATTCCATTCTAGATAGTGTATGGAATGCACCCAAGAGGGATATCAAAACTAAGAAATTTTGGACAGAATGAATTCAGAAGTGCAAGAGATGAAGATTTTGTTGCAGAGATGAAAAAACTTCATGTTGAGATCAAGGAGCAGTTGCAAGACAACATAAAGAAGTACAAAGACAGAGTTGATCAACATAGGAGAGAGATTCAATTTGAAGTTGGAGATCAAGTATTAGCACACTTGAGGAAGGAGAGGTTCCCAAGGGGAACATATAACAAACTAAAAATGAAAAAGATTGGACCATGCAAGATCCTTAGGAAATTTGCAGCAAATCCTTATGAAATTGAACTGCCAGACAATGTGGGAATATCACCTATTTTTAATGTTGCAGCCCTATATCCTTCCAGGGAAGATGAGGTAGGAGGATTATATGATCATAAGGAGATCATATGGGAAGAAAAAATGCATGTAGTAGAGAATCCACAGATAGAGAAGATTATAGATCAGAGGATTGGCAAGAGGACCAGAAGAAAGACTTATTTTGAATATCTGGTTAGGTGGAAAGGCCATCCAGAATAGGATGCCAGTTGGGTAAGTGAAGATGACATTGTGAAGCAAGGAAAGATAGTGCAGGAGCTCATGGACAGGAGTCCATGAATTTTTGGCCAGAGGAGTATGATGTCGGAGCATCTACATCAACATTCAAAGAGGAGGACAGGATGGAGGACAACACATCAACCTACACATATATGAAGTTGATTTGGAATATACAAAGGGGAGTGCACCTTTTTGAATTTGAATTTTAATGAAAAGAAATGTAATTAATGGATGGAGGCTAAGGCCATCCCCAAAATATCCTTTCGGATTGTAATCTCTTTAATGTATAGATGTATTGTACATATCTCGAGTTTGGATCTAATTTGTTTTGTAAATGCTCATTAATGTGATAGGAGAGCAGTTGGTAGGAAGGAGGGAAGGCTCGAGAAGCCCCTTCATGTATATAATTTATTTTATTGTTCATTGGTGAGGGTTATTAAAACCACTGAAGTTGTTGTTGTTGCTTGTTTTGAGTTAGTTTTTAGAGAGAGAGAGAGAGAGAGAGAGAGTTGTTGTTGTGAGAGCCAGAGAGCATTGTATAAGTTTGTTGAAGAAGTAGTGGAGGAATGCATGTATCTATGTATATTTCATTAGTTAAATGAATAGAACAGAGGAGCTTTGATCCAAATGTTTGGTGTTGTTGTTACTTGGTTTATCTGAATGAATGGTAGGCTTTCTGTTCATTTAAATTCTTTGTTTATGTTGTTTTATGCTCATGAATGAATTTGGTGGTTAAATACATGAACTTGTAGAGTTAGAATAAGTTTCAATTGTTTCTCTTCTGAGAGCTCATGCGAGGAGTGCACATTGTCCACAAGGAGTGCATTGACAGAGTTAAGTTTAACTTAGAGAAGCTCATGAGAGATAACGTTAAATATTCGATAGAAGTAGTGCAGAGGAAGCACAAAGCCACACAAGGAGTGTGCATGACGAGTTGTTCTCACACTCTTTGTCCCAGAGGATAATAGTCAAGTGGAAGAGTTGCAAGGTCGCAAGGAGTGCACCCAAGGTTTTAAAACTTTGGAGAACCAAGCTCAAGAGAGATAGCGATCTGAGCCTTTGAGGAGAAAAGACTTAGAAAGTTTTCTAAGTCCGAAAAGTTCAAAGGAAGCACACACAGGGGAGACATAGAGCTTATATATATATATATATATATATATAAGAGGGACAAGGTCAAGATAAATAACGACCATGAGTATCGAAGGAGGAAACTTTGAGAGTTTCTAAGTTCCAACATTTTATACTGTGGGATGAGCTCTCAAAAAGGTAGACAGAGGTCCCATATACCTCGAAAGGTTAAGCTCAGGAGGGAAAGCGACCGAAAATCCCTTTAAGGCGAGAGTCTAAAGACTCGAAGGTGGAGATCTAGCTGGAGATCACCAGAGAGCTGACAACCGTCAGATCTGGGGAAGTCGATTGAAGGATAACCCATAGGCCCTTTGGTACTTCATGTATTCGGGGGTTAGAAGGGTCTACAAGGTGTGGGATCGCCGAAACCCCAGAGGAGCAAAGTGAAATGTGACTATTGGATCTTGCGGGGCCACGCACCACACGATCTTGCATTTCCGCGATAGAATAAAGGGAGAGTAAAAGACTGCCAAAGTGGTCGAAGACTCGAGGGTCTGAGCTCTGCCAACCATCGATTTGTCATGGAAATGCGTCGATAGATCCACATATTTGGAGGTATAATTCTCTGGGAGAAAAGGGATAAGGGAGAACGACTGAAGTTAGCTGAAGCCCGGAGGCCAAAATCACACCTTGATCATCGATTTGAAGGAGGGCATGTGGCGCCTAATCCGTAGCTTCAACTACTAGACACTTTGGGAGATAGGAGAAGTGTTTGACATCAAGAGTCCCGAAGCCTGAAGGCTTAGCACCTTTTGGGTTAAGCCCTGGGTCATAGCCCAAGGACATATGAGGAAAGGGGCTTAGCAGAGGGAGATGGCATCTGTAATTTAAAATTTTAAAAGGGAAAGGCACCAGGAAAGCGCTCATGGGTATTTTAGAACCTGCACATGGGGCTAAAGAGGGCATGTGTAAACTTGTTTGGGGGTCTTGTAGGGGCCCTAAGAGTCAATCCAACTCCAGTTCTTAAACGATACTATACCGGGAGGTCGCGCAGACCCTAGGAGAGGTAGGGGGTTTGCATCACAAATCCTCTCACAAGAGGGAGATTTATGTTCAAATGAGATCTTATGATCTCTTATTAATACAAAATGTCACTCAGGTGACTTGTCCATAAATTAAGGGGTAAACCACAAGACTAGGGGTCAAAAACCCTAATGTTTTTCCCCTTTAACAAAGTAATATTAAAAAGGTCATTTAAATTTTCACTTTTGCACAAGTTAAACCCTAATTTACATGGACGCCTCCCCTTTAGGGGATGTTTTGCCACTTAGAAGAATTCGTCGGTGTTGGAGAATCATGGGTAGGCCTCCAAAGGCCGCATGTCAAGCATATAGGAAATCTCCTCATGGTGAAGACCTCCTCCTCCTCAAAACTTCCATGTGTCAATGAGTGGATACATCACCACCAAGCCCTAACGCCCTAGATGACGTCATGCTAAAAAATGAGACGATTTTCCTCTCATGGGAAAAATGTTTTCCATATGGGGGCTAGGATACATCATCCAATTCATATTCAATTCCTTTCAAGCTTGATTTTCTTCATCCGGCATGTGGGCCATTAACATACAACCTGTGGGCTTGCAGCCCCATGGAATCCCAATCTAGGCCTTTTCTCCCAAAATTGTCCACCAACTAGGTCCTGTAAAGGCAGATGAGCACGCCCTCCAAGGATCTCAAGTCATAACATCATGATAACTGAATCCAATTAATAAATGAGCCACCTAAGAATGTGCATCAAATATCACTATATCAAACAATTAATTGCTCAAAGACACTATGTGACTTGTCAAGTTTAAATATGGGAGGATTGACGAGGTGTCCTATTGGGTAGATCTTGACCTAGGTCAAGGAGAGTTTCCAAGAGATCCCTCTCTAAGCCATGTAAAGTGGATGAAGTGGTTGGGGTCAAGACTCAATGGGCATAGGGATCATGACATACAAGGAGTCGTAGTGTCTCATTCATGGGTGCCTTTTTAGAGGGTGTGTGGTACCTTCGTCTGCAATGCACTTTTTCCAAGCCCATTAATTGTCATTATTTCATTCTTTCATAACGTTAAGGAGAGGTTGAAGGTCACTGCCCTGGCGTGGTGACCAAATAATGGAAATTTCACCCACAAACACCTAGTGGAAATTAGAAGGTTGGCTCGTGATGAGACCCCCTTTCGCTCATCCATGCAAATGAGAGCCATTAACTTGGTTTGTTGACCAAATGATGAAAAATTCATACCACTAGATATTCATGGACGTGATAGGTCCGCTCGTGATGAGACCTCCTATCCTTCAACTAACCTTTTAGGCATTCTTTATTATATTGTTGGTCCCCTTTACTCAAAGATAAGTGTTTCATTGCTTTCTTGGTTGATCCCTAGGCGAAGCATATGGAAGGTTCATACAAGGCTTTTATATTTTACCCAACATCAATCCCTTTAGGTATTCAATCCCTTCTTCCCATAGAATGAGGGGAAAACCCTTCTTGGGTCAATACACCCTAAAATCCAAAGAGATAAGGAAATGGAGGGGCATAATGATGCAAAGTGGTAATTATGGTCGGGAACTATACGATGGCTCTTAAAGGGAGTTCCTATTAGAAAACCCATCCCCAAGGAAAACCACTTACTAGGGCACAATGTCAACCACCAAGGTAAAGTAGGGAAAAAGGAATAATGTCCAAGCATATATCATGAAATCTAGAGCAATCCAAGATACAACATACTCAATTGGCTTAAATATTGAAATGATTCTCACCATAATACTGATTTGTACCTCATGGAGAAAGGCCCACTGCCTTCTAGAAGCCAACTGATGTGGTGGATGAAATATGGAAATTTGTGACCATCTGTGGTGGTGAGAAGGGTTTCCAACTGTGGAAAAGGGTATTGTTGGTCATGTGATCTGTCGACACTCCATATCTGCAACCTGAGGGCCTCAAGACATAATCTCCTTAGTTATCCAAAAAATGGGGATAATAGGCACTATGAGTTCTTATTTATTCCCTTTGGGATAACTAACGCACCATCTACCTTCCAATCTTGCATGAATCACATTTTCAACAAACAGTTGAGAAAGTATCTGTTGATTTTCTTTAATGATTATTTGATCTATAGAAAAACTTGGGAGGATCACCTCAATAATCTCGATGAAATTTTAAGCATCATGGAGGAACAATCTTTATAAGACAAAGAATATAAATGTGAATTTGGAATGATATAAGTCTTATACTTGCGACATATTATTGGGGTACAAGGGGTACAAGTTCATCAAGACAAAATACAAACCATTTTGGATTTGCCAACACCCAAGACACTCATAGAGCTTTGGGGATTCCTTGGCATTTTCACCTACCATAGGAGATTTGTTAAGGGGTTTTCACAACTCTATGCACCTTTGACTAATATAACCAGGAAGGGTGCGTTTAAGTGGACTGAAGCAACACAACAAACTTTTGATAAAATGAACAAGGTCATGAGATCGTGTCTGGTCTTAGAATTACCATGTTTCTCCCAGCCATGTATACTAGAGTGTGATGCATCAAGAGAACGAATTGGGGTTTTCCTCATGCAAAATAGGCATCCTATTGCTTTTGAAAGAAGAAAACTCTAAGGACCCGAGTTATTATATACCATTTATGAAAAGGAGATGCTAGTTATCATGCATGCACTAGCTAAGTTCAGGCAATACTTGGTTGGAGCCAAAATTATAGTCAAAATCGATCACAACAGCCTCAAATACTTTTTGGAGAAAAAATACCTCAATGAAAGACAATAGAAATGGGTGAGCAAGATATAGGCCTATGATTTTGACATAGAGTTTGTAAAAGGGAAAAATAATGTTGTATAATATGCCTTGTCTAGGAGACCTTCATCTTACGCCATGTCATAAATATCAATTGACTAGTGTAAATCACACCTCTTGGTGGAGTACTCCAAAAACAGGTTTGCATGTGAGTTGATGGATGGACAAATTTAGGATGATCAGTTTTGGATTTTGCATGACCTTATCTACTATAAGGGAAGGATTTATGTGGTTCCAGAATCTAAATTCAAGGGAAGGGTGCTAAGGGCATTCCATGATTCGGAACTAGCGGGGCACCAAGGTTTTCTCAAGGATTATAGGTAGATCAGAGAGAGGTTTGCATGGAAGGGCCTCAAGGAGGGTGTTATGTGCTATGTTAGAGAATGCACAACTTGTCAATAGAACAATGTTGATCATACTCATCCAAAAGGTTTGTTTCAACCACTTCCCATTCCAACACATAAATAGGAGAGCATATCCATGGATTTCATCACTAATTTTCCTAAGGTGCAGGGAAAGGATGTCATTTTTGTAGTTGTGGATCGCTTGACGAAGTTTGCACATTTATTTTCCATAACCACAGAGTATAGTGAGTCTCAGGTAGAAAAATTGTTCTTTGTTAAGAACCAAATATCAATATAGCATAGAAAATCCTCAGAAAAAGTATTCAACGCCTTGAAAAAGAGATAATTTCAGATAATAAGCCTCTTCAAGGGGGCAACCTCCTTTTACCCCACTTAAATGTTCAAATACAAGATGATTCAAAATGAAAATGTCTCCTTGGTATATATAGGAGAC